>JAWPHD010014384.1:0-61709 GCA_037043455.1 Cyrtodaria siliqua
CAACAACCAAGACTGCCGTGTCCTTTAAAACATGATTTTGTTTTCTTTTATATCAGTAAAAGATAGAGTATGGTCTTATCGAGTTTGGTTGATTTAAACATCGAAATGGTGTGTTTAAATCAACCAACGATAATAGACCATACTATATTTGTGATGTAGCATGTCCATTTCATCTGTCTGCCAAACTCTAACTTCCGATAACTGGTTGTTAGAAGTACACCAGTCATTCAGACAGATGTTAATTTCAATTAAATGATTTACAACTGTGCTAATACAAAGAAAATGTCAAGCGACCATGTTGTTAATTGCATATGATGTTTGAATAAATGCGGACAACTGATTGTAGAGAATAGACTATGAAGAAATATATATTTTTACCTTTGAGCCATTTCCTAAGGTAGAAGTCTTCATAATCGGGTTTTATGATATCTTGCAATTGGGCTCGCAACTAAAATACAAAAGATTTTTAGTTTTCGTTATTGTTTCACTTTACGTCACAATTATACTGACGTGTATACACATGTCATCTTTCACAAGTGAAGAATCTTTTAAAATTGACAGACGTAACGTGATTAAAGCTAACATCATGCCCTATGACTTAAAGTTATAAAAGCTTACTTGTTGGCCTATGACTTAAAGTTATAAAAGCTTACTTGTTGCCCTATGACTTAAAGTTATAAAAGCTTACGTGTTGCCATATGACTTAAAGTTATAAAAGCTTACTTGTTGCCCTATAACTTAAAGTTATCAAAGCTTACGTGTTGCCCAATGATTTAAAGTTATAAAAGCTTACTTGTTGCCCTATGACTTAAAGCTATAAAAGCTTACGTGTTGCCCTATGACTTAAAGTTATAAAAGCTTACTTGTTGCCCTATGACTTAAAGTTATAAAAGCTTACTTGTTGCCCTATGACACAGATATAAAAGCTAACGTATTGCCCTATGTCTTAAAGTTATAAAAGCTAACATACTGCCCTATGACTTAAAGTTATGAAAGCTTACTTGTTGCCCTATGACTTAAAGTTATAAAAGCTTACTTGTTGCCCTATGACTTAAAGTTATAAGAGCTAACGTATTGCCCTATGACTTAAAGTTATAAAAGCTTACGTGTTGCCCAATGACTTAAAGTTATAAAAGCTTACTTGTTGCCCTATGACTTAAAGTTATGAAAGCTAACATACTGCCCTATGACTTAAAGTTATGAAAGCTTACTTGTTGCCGTATGACTTAAAGTTATAAAAGCTTACTTGCTGCCCTATGACTTAAAGTTATAAAAGCTTACTTGTTGCCCTATGACACAGATATAAAAGCTAACGTATTGCCCTATGTCTTAAAGTTATAAAAGCTAACATACTGCCCTATGACTTAAAGTTATGAAAGCTTACTTGTTGCCCTATGACTTAAAGTTATAAAAGCTATGACTTAAAGTTATAAAAGCTTACTTGTTGCCCTATGACTTAAAGTTATAAAAGCTTACTTGTTGCCCTATGACTTAAAGTTATAAAAGCTTACTTGTTGCCCTATGACTTAAAGTTATAAGAGCTAACGTGTTGCCCTATGACTTAAAGTTATAAAAGCTTACGTGTTGCCCAATGACTTAAAGTTATAAAAGCTTACTTGTTGCCCTATGACTTAAAGTTATGAAAGCTAACATACTGCCCTATGACTTAACGTTATGAAAGCTTACTTGTTGCCCTATGACTTAAAGTTATAAAAGCTTACTTGTTGCCCTATGACTTAAAGTTATAAAAGATTACTTGATGCCCTATGACTTAAAGTTATAAAAGCTTACTTGTTTCCCTATGACAAAGTTATAAAAGCTTACTTGTTGCCCTTAACCCTTTAGTAATAGGTTATATCGTTATATCGGGTTGGAATGGGGAATGGAGATAGCAAAGAAATTACAAGAATCAGGATTTAGAATTAGGTGATTACTTAAAATGAATATAATTTAAATTAAAAATCATGGAATTCAGTTTCCAGGTCGCATTGGGAGGTGTCAGTCGTTAATATATATCTAATATCCTACGTCTATATTTCTTCATTATTATTTATTTATTCTATTATTTTTATTTATTTTTTCATTTTTTTTTCCATTTTTTTTTTAGATTTTTGTGTTTTTTTAGGTTTTATTCAATTCTGTTGATAGCATGTTATATGGTTAACGTCAAGAACGTATTTAACTATTTAAAATAACGAAACCTAAAACGACAGACAAAATATGTTAAAGGGACTCACGGCAATCTTGAAGTATTTATCGGTTCCTATATTTATTTATTAATATGTAGTATTATTTTGAAGGTAATATCATTTGGAATTTCCAGTTTTTATTCATTGGTCTAAATATATTTTAATTTACTATTAGCACTATGCAAAGACAGAATCCGTGAAATTTATTAAAATCAAGATTGCTGTGTGTCCCTTTAAATGTAATAACCAACGCACCTGTCGCGTTTTTTCCAGCTCCTTTTCTTCTTTTTTATCTGTTTTAGGCATCGTGCGCACGGCTGTGGTACCTACAGCAAGCTTATCCGTCTTTCACTGTGAATAAGTAACCGACATAACTCGGCGCTTTGTTAGAAATAAACCAGTTTTGTTAGAAATAAAGCAGAAGTTAATTACATACAATTTCCGATAAATGCGACAACAACTGGAAAGAGTCGAACCACCTTCGCAAAACACACAAACTATAAGCACAAAGCACACCTTGCTAGAATGTCATGTCACCATCCTACAAGTGCGACCAGCGATGCCTCCAACGTAATACGCCATAATATCGATCTGCTTATATATGTCTTGTTTTTCTTTTCTTTCTTTTTAAATAAAGCTGGCATTAGCGTAATTAAAGGGACTGCGGGCGATCTAGATATATAGTGTGTGATATTTTCAATGCAGTTATTTTCTTGATTACTGGACCGAAGGGATTATTGTTCCTTTGCACAAAAAAGCCCTTTTTATGATGTGAACAATTATAGAGGTATAACATTGTCCAAATTATTTACAACGAGTTTAATAAACGCACTGTGTCCTTTTGTGAGAGAAGCAATGTGATATCAGACGTGCAGTCTGGTTGTTAAAATGGCCATTCTACAACTGATGCTCTATTTATATTACTGAACATTTTTCAGAAATACTTGAATGAAAATGAAAGATTATACTGCACGTTTTGATAGTAAAAACTAGTCTAAATTCATAAGTTTATTGTATTATCGGGATACTCATCAATTTTGATTTAAACATATTTCTTTTACACCGACTTCGAAGTTCTTGCAGCTTATATTAATCACACTCGACGATTTCCTGGGTAGAACCAGTACTAAGCAATGTGGATTAATTATCTTGCCCAATGATAAATAACATGGCCACGGCGAGGATCGAACCCACGACCTCTCGATCTGAAGTCCGACGCTCTACCACTGGACCATGAACTCTGTTTAAAACTGGGATTATAATAATATTTTGAACATATGCATCTTTCTCCTGAAATAAGGAACAAGAACATTCTTGTCAGAATATGCGCAAATTTATTAAGCGTATTAAATATATTTAGAACGTATATGTTTGTACCTATCAAGAACCAAAGCACTAAAAGTGCTGATGGACGGTGCCACTCGGAAAGTATTGATCAAAATCAAATTCCGAAGTAAGGTGGTGAACATTTGTGCAAAATATTATTGAAATCGGATGAGGCATTACCAAAGATATGGAACCGGACGGAGGGACGGTAGGACAGACGGACAACATCAATTATATATCAATCCGCCTAATCGGGGGAGGGGTGGGGTGGGGGCGATAAAAAGTGAAGTTATGTAGAAATGTTTAAATTTTATATGTGTCAAAGGGGTACATTTGTAAAATGAAAATGTCAGAGAAAGTTAGTCACAACATACGTATACATGAGAGTTTGGTTATTTTCGAAAACCAATCAGATTCAATTATGCATGACAGAGTTATCGCCCCTTGAATATCTGAAAAAAATGGATTTCTGCAGACGTTTTCGGTGGCGATATGGCTAAAACAAAACAAACTTTATTGAATTAGGATAAGTATCAAATAATAATAATAAAAAAATACATGCAAATAATTGTATGGTGTCTGTGGTCCATAGTTATATAATCTCTCCTACTCGCGAATTTACGAACGGCCTTTGATAGATACCATGATTCATGTGATAAAAGGTTTCAATTACATATCATGGTAATCGAACTATTTACTCTTCAAATGTGCATGTAATGAATGTTATTATTAAAAAAAAATTAATTACATCAAAATCAATATTTTGCAGACAAGGTGTCCATAGATTAACAAGTGTTTACCAAGGATAATCTTTATTATTGGTATAAATATTGCTGATTAGTCAATAGACATTTATGCTGTGATAACTGTTAGACAAATGGTGTACGGTACGGCACGGATTCTATTTAGTATCCAATTACATCTGATATATATAGGCCTATCTATATCTAATATATGATATAAATAAATTAATACACATTATCGTGTGTCGTTATATACATACACTGATACTATACCTATTATCTCTATTAGATTCATTACTAAACTATTCACTGCTAATTTCGGTATTTTTCGTACTACGCACTATTTTCGTTATATTTCGGAATGTAGTGTACGGTACGACTTTTACCCCCAACATCATGTAGACGCTTGTTTACGTTATGACATATGCGCATTAATTTGTGCAGTATCAAATCCCTTCAAAACAGCATATTACTTAAACTTAATTTAAAATCACCTAATGTTTACCAACGCTTATATATTTATCCTATACGGATCTTTTGCCCATTTACACACTTGCAAATGGTACTACTTTAATCGCGTTGTAATTCATAAATTTTAATAGAGCATCATCAAAAAAACTGACCAATCAGTGACAAGAAATAAGACATACCAATTCATTCTGGTAGGTGATAAACTCGGTCTTTATACTTGATGTTCAACCAAGTTTACTTTTAAAATTAAGATATCTACAGTATGATTATTTCAAACCCTGCATATTTCATGTACATTCATGCAAATTGATTCAATCTATGTATCTTTTAAAATCAAAATAATGAAAACTATCTTCCTTTTACTCTGCCAAAGATTTTTATTTTACTATATAACCTAAGGATAAAAACAGAGTAACACAAATGGTATCACCTACTGAAAATAAAATAAAATCTCAACATCTCTGCAATGGAAAATTATGAACATGGTGACTTTGGTTTCTAGTAGAAATTCTTGTCATCCAGATTTCCCACTGTACGAGAAGTTTTCAACTTATAATTGAACACTTTTACTTAAGATGTTATTTTTCAGCGGAAGTGATTATCATGAAAAATGCGTAAAACTGTCATTTAGAACATATGCATTTAAAAAAAAATCTCCAATTTCACGCGGTTCGTTTTACATTACATTTTGAATTAGGTGTACACTATCAAAGTTTCCAATTTTAAACCTATATGTTTCTGTTGCCGTGGAGATTTACCTTAAACCAAATAATTTCACTAAATGCATACAATAATTGTTTAAAACTGTGTTTATAATTTAAATATGATCATATGTTTTATTTTAAGACAAAAATATAGATGTTGAATTATAAGCTCGACTTTTTACCGCAGTATTAAGCAATTGACAGATAATAGGACAGTTTGCTCGTATGTTACTGATAATTTTATAAATTAACCAAAATAACTATTTTAATCATATTTTGTGATATAAAACAATAAACAGTTATTGTTGATGTATATCATATACCTTATAAAGATATCTTTGGTAACAATTTATATTATTTTTATCATATTATTTATTTGCAAATGTGTGTGTTTTGCCCCTAAATTTTAAGTTATACTTTTTTTCTGCATTATCTTTTAAGAAACTTACGAAACTTGTTTTATTTATAGCGGAGGAAATCACAAAAATGCCTGCAGTTGATGTTTCGAACTAGAAGCTTTCGTAAATTTAATCATTTTCATAGTTGAATTTCATGTTAATTTCCGCGGAAATTTTGAAAATCGACAAATTAAAAAAATAAATGCATATTACACTTTTTTTAATTTCAGTCATGGACATATCAGTATACTATAACCTTAAACGACATTTTAAAAGCATTTGTCTTAAAATTTGTATTGCAGTTACTTTTATAATTAAAGATTTTTGCTTCAAAATGTCATTCCCTACCCTTTTTCAAAAATACGGATGCAGCAACATTAGGAAGCACATAATAGTGCATGTCATAATGTTTCATATCGAAGGAATCATTAGACTTGACATTACAATCAACATATTCGGCGAGAAATTCAAGATAGTTGATTCACTTACACAATGAAAGTGTTCAATTATAAGTTGAACACCTCTCGTACAACCGTCCAAAAACAATAATTCATTTACCATATAAAAAAGATGTTATGTATTTCAAATTGGTTTGACAAAATTTGACTTTTATAAAGTTTCAGATTTTTCTCTCTCTTCGAAGTTCGTCTAACTCACCTAATTTCTGAAATACGTTCGTTGTTGAAGTACAAGGTATTGAAACCATATTAACAGCTAATGGCATTTGTAATCGATATATTCCTAATGTACTTTATAATATTTAGACTGCTCCACAGCTTTTAATTATGGAAAGCCTCGGCTGCCTTCTGTTGGCCTTTTGCATTTTGTGCAGTACACTTTGTAAGTCGTCTTGTGCATTTTGTAAGTTGTTATGTGCATTTCGTAAGTTGTTATGTGCATTTTCTAAGTTGTCTGATGCATTTTCTAAGTTGTCTTGTGCATTTTGTAAGTTGTCTTGTGCAGTTTCTAAGTTGGTATGTGCATTTTCTAAGTTGTCTGGTGCATTTTCTAAGTTGTCTTGTGCATTTTCTAAGTTGTCTTGTGCAAGTTCTATGTTATGTGCATTTCGAAGTTTGTTATGTGCATTTCGTAAGTTGTCATGTGCATTTCGAAGTTTGTTATGTGCATTTCGTAAGTTGTCATGTGCATTTCGAAGTTTGTTATGTGCATTTCGTAAGTTGTTATGTTCATTTCGAAGTTTGTTATGTGCATTTCGTAAGTTGTTATGTTCATTTCGTAGTTTGTTATGTGCATTTCGTAAGATGTCATGTGCATTTCGAAGTTTGTTATGTGCATTCTGTAAGTTGTTATGTTCATTTCGAAGTTTGTTATGTGCATTTCGTAAGTTGTCATGTGCATTTCGAAGTTTGTTATGTGCATTTCGTAAGTCGTCATGTGCATTTCGTAAGTTGTCATGTGCATTTCGAAGTTTGTTATGTGCATTTCGTAAGTTGTTATGTTCATTTCGAAGTTTGTTATGTGCATTTCTTAAGTTGTCATGTGCATTTCGAAGTTTGTTATGTGCATTTCGTAAGTTGTTATGTTCATTTCGAAGTTTGTTATGTGCATTTCGAAGTTTGTTATGTGCATTTCGTAAGTTGTCATGTGCATTTCGAAGTTTGTTATGTGCATTTCGTAAGTTGTCATGTGCATTTCGAAGTTTGTTATGTGCATTTCGTAAGTTGTCATGTACATTTCGAAGTTTGTAATGTGCATTTCGTAAGTTGTTATGTGCATTTCGAAGTTTGTTATGTGCATTTCGTAAGTTGTCATGTGCATTTCGTAAGTTGTTATGTTCATTTCGAAGTTTGTTATGTGCATTTCGTAAGTTGTCATGTGCATTTCGAAGTTTGTTATGTGCATTTCGTAAGTTGTTATGTTCATTTCGAAGTTTGTTATGTGCATTTCGTAAGTTGTTATGTGCATTTCGAAGTTTGTTATGTGCATTTCGTAAGTTTGTTATGTGCATTTCGAAGTTTGTTATGTGCATTTCGTAAGTTGTTATGTTCATTTCGAAGTTTGTTATGTGCATTTCGTGCATTTCGAAGTTTGTTATGTGCATTTCGTAAGTTGTTATGTTCATTTCGAAGTTTGTTATGTGCATTTCGTAAGTTGTCTTGTGCATATTCTAAGTTGTCTTGTGCATATTCTAAGTTGTCTTGAGCATATTCTAAGTTGTCTTGTGCATTTTCTGAGTTGCTATGTGCATTTTGTAAGTTGCTATGTGCATTTTCTAAGTTGTTATGTGCATTTCGTAAGTTGTTATGTGTATTTTCTTAGTTGTCTGGTGCATTTTCTAAGTTGTCTTGGGCATTTTGTACGTTGTCTTGTGCAGTTTCTAAGTTGGTATGTGCATTTTCTAAGTTGTCATGTACATTTCGTAAGTTGTTATTTTCATTTCGTAGGTTGTTATGTGCATTTCGTAAATCGTTATGTGCATTTTCTAAGTTGTCTGGTGCATTTTCTATGTTGTCTTGTGCATTTTGTACTTTGTCTTGTGCAGTTTCTAAGTTGGTATGTGCATTTTGTAAGTTGCCATGTGCAAGTTTTATGTTATGTGCATTTTCTAAGTAGTCATGTGCATTTCGTAAGTTGTTATGTTCATTTCGTAGGTTGTTATGTGCATTTCGTAAGTTGTCTTAGTTGTTTTGTGCATTTTCTGAGTTGTCATGTGCATTTTGTAAGTTGCTATGTGCATTTTCTAAGTTGTTTTGTGCATTTCGTAAGTTGTTATGTGTATTTTCTAAGTTGTCTGGTCCATTTTCTAAGTTGTCTTGGGCATTTTGTACGTTGTCTTGTGCAGTTTCTAAATTGGTATGTGCATTTTCTAAGTTGTCATGTGCATTTCGTAAGTTGTCATGTGCATTTCGAAGTTTGTTATGTGCATTTCGTAAGTTATCATATGCATTTCGAAGTTTGTTATGTGCATTTCGTAAGTTGTCATGTGCATTTCGAAGTTTGTTATGTGCATTTCGTAAGTTGTCATGTGCATTTCGAAGTTTGTTATGTGCATTTCGTAAGTTGTCATGTTCATTTCGAAGTTTGTTATGTGCATTTCGTAAGTTGTCATGTGCATTTCGAAGTTTGTTATGGCATTTCGTAAGTTGTCATGTTCATTTCGAAGTTTGTTATGTGCATTTCGTAAGTTGTCATGTCCATTTCAAAGTTTGTTATGTGCATTTCGTAAGTTGTCATGTGCATTTCGAAGTTTGTTATGTGCATTTCGTAAGTTGTCATGTTCATTTCGAAGTTTGTTATGTGCATTTCGTAAGTTGTGATGTGCATTTCGAAGTTTGTTATGTGCATTTCGTAAGTTGTTATGTGCATTTCGAAGTTTGTTATGTGCATTTCGTAAGTTGTTATGTTCATTCCGAAGTTTTTTATGTGCATTTCGTAAGTTGTCATGTGCATTTCGAAGTTTGTTATGTGCATTTCGTAAGTTGTTATGTTCATTTCGAAGTTTGTTATGTGCATTTCGTAAGTTGTCTTGTGCATGTTCTAAGTTGTCTTGAGCATATTCTAAGTTGTCTTATGCATTTTCTGAGTTGCTATGTGCATTTTGTAAGTTGCTATGTGCATTTTCTAAGTTGTTATGTGCATTTCGTAAGTTGTTATGTGTATTTTCTAAGTTGTCTGGTGCATTTTCTAAGTTGTCTTGGGCATTTTGTACGTTGTCTTGTGCAGTTTCTAAGTTGGTATGTGCATTTTCTAAGTTGTCATGTACATTTCGTAAGTTGTTATTTTCATTTCGTAGGTTGTTATGTGCATTTCGTAAATCGTTATGTGCATTTTCTTAGTAACTGGTGCATTTTCTAAGTTGTTTTGTGCATTTTATACGTTGTCTTGTGCATTTTCTTAGTAACTGGTGCATTTTCTAAGTTGTTTTGTGCATTTTATACGTTGTCTTGTGCAGTGTGCAATTCGTAAGTTGTTATGTGTATTTTCTAATTTGTCGTGTGCATTTTCTAAGTTGTCTTGGGCATTTTGTACGTAGTCTTGTGCAGTTTCTAAGTTGGTATGTGCATTTTCTAAGTTGACATGTACATTTCGTAAGTTGTTATTTTCATTTTGTAGGTTGTTATGTGCATTTCGTAAGTCGTTATGTGCATTTTCTAAGTTGTCTAGTGCATTTTCTATGTTGTCTTGTGCATTTTGTACTTTGTCTTGTGCAGTTTCTAAGTTGGTATGTGCATTTTGTAAGTTGCCATGTGCAAGTTTTATGTTATGTGCATTTTCTAAGTTGTCATGTGCATTTCGTAAGTTGTTATGTTCATTTCGTAGGTTGTTATGTGCATTTCGTAAGTTGTCTTAGTTGTCTTGTGCATTTTCTGAGTTGTTATGTGCATTTTGTAAGTTGCTATGTGCATTTTCTAAGTTGTTTTGTGCATTTCGTAAGTTGTTATGTGTATTTTCTAAGTTGTCTGGTCCATTTTCTAAGTTGTCTTGGGCATTTTGTACGTTGTCTTGTGCAGTTTCTAAATTGGTATGTGCATTTTCTAAGTTGTCATGTGCATTTCGTAAGTTGTTATGTTCATTTCGTAGGTTGTTATGTGCATTTCGTAAGTTGTTATGTGCATTTTCTAAGTTGTCTGGTGCATTTTCTAAGTTGTCTTGTGCATTTCATACGTTGTCTTGTGCAGTTTCTAAGTTGGTATGTGCATTTTGTAAGTTGTCATGTGCATGTTCTATGTTATGCGCATTTTCTAAGTTGTCATGTGCATTTCGTAAGTTGTTATGTTCATTTCGTAGGTTGTTATGTGCATTTCGTAAGTTGTTATGTGCATTTTCTAAGTTGTCTGGTGCATTTTCTAAGTTGTCTTGTGCATTTTATACGTTGTCTTGTGCAGTTTCTAAGTTGGTATGTGCATTTTGTAAGTTGTCATGTGCATGTTCTATGTTATGCGCATTTTCTAAGTTGTCATGTGCATTTCATAAGTTGTTATGTTAATTTCGTAGGTCTTTATGTGCATTTTGTAAGTTGTCTGTGCAAACTACAAGTCGCTGTGTGCGTTAAACAGGTTGTCGTTAAATATCTGAATAAATTTTGAAGGAAACACCGGTAGAAATGGCGGCTCCAAGAGCGGACGCTATGCTCTGACTACTTTGAAAAAAATGGGCTAGGTACATTATTATATACAATAAATTCTTAGAACAGAAAATTTATTTCAAAATGTGTAAGGAATCTAGAACCTTTTTACTTGCAGAACTGTAAAGTTGCCGCAAAATATGTTGTTTACATTCCATTTTCGCTGGATAATAACATAAACAAAACGTTGTTAACCACCCACCCCTCCTCTCCTTCCCGACCAAGAAAAATAATTAACTAAATATTTAATTAAGAAAGTATAATTAAAGTTAAAATCGCCGTTCTTTTATAAGACAGTATGACAAGTCAAATATCCTTTATTAGCAAGCACAGTTTGCACAGTTTGCATGAAAATAGGTGCTTTGAGATTAACTGAAATATTATTTCATTATTTCAAGAAACATATACCTTTAAAATAGGAACATCATGTTTCGTGTGTGGGTCTAGGGAACACATAATGCGATGTTCTACTCTACAGGGCCTTATCATAATGAATGAGCATTAACATGACTCCTTTTTTGCCTGAAAACTCATTACTGGAACGAAAAATCCGAAGGTATGGCACTCAGTGCTACGTATAAACATAAATATATCTTCTATCGCAGATAAACATACATATATCGTCTCTCACAGATAAACATACATATATCGTCTCTCACAGATAAACATACATATATCGTCTCTCACAGATAAACATACACATATCTTCTCTCACAGATAAACATACATATATCGTCTCTCACAGATAAACATACATGAGGGTCTCCCATGGGTTTGGGGGAACAAGGGAACATGGCCATTTATTTTTGGGAAACATTGTCTGTTATTGGGAACATTGGAAACATATTTTGGGGGAACAAAGCAAACTATTTTTGGGGAACAAGGGAACATTGAGTCATATTTTCAGGGAACAAGGAAACATGAACCCTCCTGGGAGGGCCTCATAAATATATCTTCTCTCACAAATCTTCTCTCACAGATGCATAAATATATATTCTCTCACAGAAAAACATGCATATATCTTCTCTCACAGAAAAAAACATGCATATATCTTCTCTCACATATAAACATAGATTTATATTCTCTCACAGATAAACATAAATATATCTTCTCACACATATAAACATAAACATATCTTCTCTCGCAGATATCTTCTCTCACATATAAACATAAATATATCTTCTCTCGCAGATAAACATACATATATCTTCTCTCACAGATAAACATACATATATCTTCTCTCACACATAAACGTAAATATATCTTCTCTCGCAGATAAACACACATATATCTTCTCTCATAGATAAACATAAATATATCTTCTCTCGCTGATAAACATACATATATCTTCTATCAAAGATAAAAACACATACATCTTCTTTCACATATAAACATAAATATATCTTCTCTCAAAGATAAACATATAGAGTTTAATAACCAGTGTTTTTGAGATACGGGAAATATCTCCCGAGGTAGAGAAATGGCCCCGATATAAGAACGAGTGCTTTCGATAGATACTTGCCTGATACAATCAAATTAAGTTGTGTTAATAGTGAATACTTGTTTTGAATGCCAGCTTGAAACATATTATTAATGTTACGTGCATGTATTCACTTGCTATTGTTTATAAGTTGCTGTTGTTATCAGAAGGCCTCATGGAAGATAAGTGTTGTGCAATTGTTTGTATAATCTAAATGAGTTGTACCTTCATGAAATAAAGAATTTATTATTATTATTATTATTATTATTCGCACGAGAACGCCAAGACGACGTTACATCATCCAAGACGACGTTACGTCATACAAACAAAACAAGTGGAAGCGGAACTCTTCGTTAATTTCCGTAATCGTTATTTCCTAGTGACGGAATCTGACGAAGACGTCCGTAAAACAATCGGAACGTCATTTGGCATTTCCGCCACTGACGGAAAAGGCCGAGCAATGTTCCGTACTGGAAATATCTCCCAGTAGAGCAAACGAGTAGATATAGCTTTTCTATTCCCAGTATTTCCTATATAAATCAGAGACAATTATGTAATACAAATATATCTTCTCTCGCAGAAAAAAAACATAAAAATACATCTTCTCTCACAGAAAATCATAAATACATCTTCTCTCACAGATAATCATAAATATATCTTCTCTCACAGATAAACATAAATATTATCCTATCTCAAAGATAAATGTATCTTCTCTCACAGATAAACATACAAATAGATCTTCTCTCACATATAAACATAAATATATCTTCTCTCAAAGATAAACATAAATATATCTTCTCTCGCAGAAGAAAAAAACATAAATATACATCTTCTCTCACAGATAATCATAAATACATCTTCTCTCACAGATAAACATAAATATTATCCTATCTCAAAGATAAATATATCTTCTCTTACAGATAAACATACATATCTTCTTTCACAGATAAACTTACATATATCTTCTCTCACAGATAAACATACATATATCTTCTCTCACATATAAACGTAGAGATATCTTCTCTCACAAATAAACATAAATATATCCGTTCTCACAGACAGACATACATATATCTTCTCTCACAGAAACTATTTTGTTTAGCTGGTGTCATATTCATTAAGCAGCAGTGAAATCATTAGATTTTCCTTAACTTCGGTACTTTTTACTTAAGCCAATTCACGTTTTAAGGCTAATTGTAAATTCTATAATGATACAATTACGCAAAATAAATGTTGCTTTAAAAAGAAATTAATTACAATTTGTTCTCAGATGCTTTATTTATATGACCCGCACTGATAAGTGCTCTACTTGTAGTGAAGGGGACGGGTTTTCTGGGTTTTTGGGCCAAAAAGATGAAATTTCATCTCTGTTCAAATGACGTTTCTCTCATATCGTATGCTGTAGTATATTACCTAATGTAACATAAAGACAAGAGTATCAGTGTTCATATCAAAAGTTGATCTACGAACAACATGCTTGTGGAGCACTGGGAAATATTCCATCGGGTCAGTGGGTGTCCAACTATACACCTGATATGGGCACATTTAGGTTTTGGTACAACTTAAAAATGTATTACTGGGTCAGTGGGTTTCCAAACTGTAAATCTGATATGGGAATACAATTAGGTTGTGGGACAACTTAGAACTGTATTACTGGGTCAGTGGGACATCAGAGGTATACACTTACCATAATATTATCATAATTCAGCAACTGTTAAACCAAAAGAAATCGGACCAGAAATAACTGATAAATCAGATTTCTCTCCCTTAATTAAAGGACAATGTGTCATTGCGTGCGAAATGTGACATTTTAATAATAAAACCAATTATAAAAATGACTACAATTTTATTATTTAATACGAATGATATGTGTGTATGTTTTGGTGTAAGCGCTGCATATTATGTTTAAGTACTCCGAAACATGTTTTGTTTTGAATATTACCATGGTAACTAGAAGATTCCCCAGATCCAAATCGTAGACATGCTAATTGGGAAGAAAATATTGAGTTTGCAGTAGGGATGTACGCCTATTACGCGATATGTTGCTAAACATTAGCAAGAGGTCAACGACATTAAAGCTCTACTGATAGGTTTTGATAGCTAGATCAGCATTCGTGTGAAGTTTTATGAAAACCTGTCAAGTAGTTTCAAAGGAGTAGAAGGACCAACATCATGTCATGCTGATCATTTTAGAAAAAGTCCCATATCAATAGCACTTATAGTTTTCAAGAAGTAGTTGCTAAACAAATATTTTTTTAATTTATTTTTAGCCATGGCGGCCATCTTGAATTTCCGTCCAACCTGAAATTTTGCTAGGATCAACTAGACATCAAGAGCAACATTTCTGTTAAGTTTCATGAATATCCTTTAAGTAGTTTTTCCTATATAACTCTATGTAAACAAAGATGACCGCTGGTGGTCATGTTTGACATCCAAATCAAAATGATCTTTGGTTAGAACCAACTACATGTCGTGGTAGCCATTTTGGTAAAGGTTCCAAATCAATATCACTTATGTTTTTTGTTTGAGAAGCACTTTTAAAACTGTCTTAAGCCGTAGCCAAATTTCCGGCCGACCTGATTTTTTGCTAGGATCAACAAGACACCAAAAGCAACATTCCTGTGAAGTTTCATAAACATCCGTCAATTAGTTTCAGAGGAGTAGTCGCCACAAGTATTTCCTATATAACCATATGTAAACAAAGATGGCCACTGGCGGCCATGTTCGACATGGAATTGAAATGAATCTTGGTTAGGACCAAGTAGTACTACATGTGCTGCCAGTCATTTTGGTAAAGGTTCCAAATCAATATCACCACACGGATTTTGAGAAGTAGTCGCCACAAAATCACATTTTTAAATTATTTTTTTAGCCGTGGTGGCCATTTTTGAATTTCAGGCCGACCTGAAGTTTCGCTAGGATCAACTAGACATCAAGAGCAACATTCCTATGAAGTTTCATGAAAATCCGTCAAGTAGTTTCAGAGGAGTAGTCGCCACATAAAAAAAGTTTACAGACGGGCGGATGACGGACGGCGCACCACGGTACAAGCTCTGCTGATCTTTGATCAGTCGAGCTAAAAACGAAACTTATTACAAACATACAGGATTTCAATCTCATTAAAATCCAATCCAATTAGGCTTTGATACTCTCCGCTTCTAGAGTATCGTAGCGTGATGCTTTCAATGGGTATGCTTTTAATGAGTCTGATTTTAATGCGATTGGCAGGATTAAAGTGTGATTAAACAAGCACAGCAGCAAACAGAACATAATCAATGCTTATACATTGTATGTACGTCCGTGGTCAAGAGGGTAAATACGCTGCATTTGAAACCTTCTCACCTCTCACCACAGCGGGTGCGAATCTCACTGGAAGGTCGACTTGTAAGTGAAAAAGTGTCAATTCTTACAGAGTTCAGGAGGTATACAGTTCTGGTACTAATCAGGAATAAGTGAGAGGTATGCCTCCACCACTGGAGGTATACAGTACTGGTACTAATCAAGAATAAATGAGAGGTATGCCTCCACCACTGAAAATCGACCGTCATGCATAGCCTAACATGTGCATGATGATAAACACCATTCGAACATCAAACCAAGTAATGTACGTACTTACGGGGATAAGCAGAGCTATCCAAGTAATTCCCGTAAACTGTATATTACACGCGGTGTTGTTCCCTCATCTTGCATCTGAAAACAGAAACTATAATTACAAAAAACACAGCATTAGTTAAACATAGTTCATTTTTTAAACATGTTACAGTAATTAAATATAATTACAAAAAACACAGCATTAGTTAAACATAGTTTTTTTTTAAACATGTTACATTAATTAACTATAATTACAAAAAAACACAGCATTAGTTAAACATAGTTTATTTTTTAAACATGTTACAATAATTAACTATAATTACAAAAAACACAGCATTAGTTAAACATAGTTTATTTTTAAACATGTTACATTAATTAACTATAATAACAAAAAACACAGCATTAGCTAAACATAGTTTATTTTTTAAACATGTTACAATAATTAACTATAATTACAAAAAACACAGCATTAGTTAAACATAGTTTATTTTTAAACATGTTACATTAATTAACTATAATTACAAAAAAACACAGCATTAGTTAAACATAGTTTATTTTTAAACATGTTACATTAATTAACTATAATTACAAAAAACACAGCATTTGTTAAACATAGTTTATTTTTAAACATGTTACATTAATTAACTATAATTACAAAAAAACACAGCATTTGTTAAACATAGTTTATTTTTAAACATGTTACATTAATTAACTATAATTACAAAAAACACAGCATTAGTTAAACATAGTTTAATTTTAAACATGTTACATTAATTAACTATAATTACAAAAAACACAGCATTAGTTAAACATAGTTTATTTTTAAACATGTTACATTAATTAACTATAATTACAAAAAACACAGCATTAGCTAAACATAGTTTATTTTTTAAACATGTTACAAAAAATAATATGAACATTGTTTAAAACATATTAAAGGCACTGTTGGCAATATTTAAATTGTTTTCTTTGTAGATCCTTCGAATGTAACAGGGCTAAATCTTACTATAAGTCATATTGCTGCGTATTCATTACAATCAGCTTGACATTTGGTGTTTTTTTCCCCTCACGTTTTTGTTTTTGTCGTTAATATCTTTATCGCGGACCATTAGTAGTTATTGCCTGACCTTTCTCGAGAGCGTATCCTTAGCCGGAATGGCAAAGACGCTGAGACTGAAACCTTTCTCGCCTCTCACCGCTGCGGGTTCGAATCCCACTGGGCGGCTCGACTTGCAAGTGAGAAAGTGTCGATTCCTACGGATGCGGGAGGTATACCGTAGTGGTTCTACCCATGAAAATGTGGGTTGTCTGCCTCCATCAATAAAACTCGACCGTCGTTTATAGCCTAAAATGTGCTGAAAATGACGTAAAACACTATTCAACCACCTTAACCACCTTTCTGGATGCTGTGTCGAGCATTTTGACGTCGCTTATCATTCGATTGATCAGCTCAATCAAGGAAAGGCATCGATATTTGTATATAATTGCAGTCACTCAAACATTTAGATAATACAAACAATGTGATTGGTTAAAGGACGATCACATGATCAATTTAAGCTACGTTCATTTTCCAATGAACTGTACGAAGAACTTTTTTCATCCGTTTCAATATAAATCACATTTTCTACATCAATTTATAAGTGAATTGAATTGAATGTTGTTTAACGGCTCATCAACACAGTATAGGTTATTTAGAGCCGCCCCAGAGATAGGGGAAGGATACATAGGAATCCGGGAACCGTGCCCTACTCTTATTTTCGAATAGATTCCTGTGGTTTTTTAACGTGCTTGGAGGATAGACCGATACACGGGACCGCCCGGTTTACGTCCCCATTCGACGAACGAGGCTAAGGGAAAGTGTCTTGCCCAAGAACACACCGACGAAACTCAGTGGCACTCAGGGGCCTCCGGTTACAAATCCGCCGCGCTACCGACTACGCCACGCCAGCCCTCTTATAAAGTGAAAGAATTCTTCATAATTTCAAAACGTGTAGCACTTTAATACATTATGCTTTATCAAAACATGTATACAAACTAGTAAATAATAATAATTAGTTCATATTGATTTTCATAGGGTTAAAAAGAACTGGTTTTTAAAAAAAATGCATGTCACGGTTTCTCCCTCAAATTGTCACGGCCTCTCGACGACAACATTTTTAATGTAACGGTTACTCAACGACGATTTTACTCTTTTCCTTGTCTAACTAGCAGATGTAAACATTATTCTCTGTGATTTTCATCATGTATATAAGCGCTGAATGTCATATATACATAGTGTGATTCATAACAACTTTATGAGTCTACGTGCGTACACTCAGCTGCCTACTGTTCAGTAGGAGAACAATTTAAATCTATGAACACAAACATCTATATGGGGTGTCGTATTGCCTTTGTAAACACCATTTATTGATATCGCCTATTCCAATAATAAATTACATGTCAACCCTATCTCATCAGTTCCATTAATCACATCCGCACTTTTAAAAGAGAACCATCAAAGTGATACCAGGCCATCCACGAAAAAACCTGTTTAATTTAGTTTAATAATATTTTATTGCAGCTATGTTACAATACATCAATTCAACATCACAATATTCATAGAAACATATGCAAATGGATGGAACTACAAGTTAATATAACATTAGTAACAGATCTCTCATTGTGTGGGAAAAACGTGTATCCGATTCTGAGGATAAGATCTCGGACTTGATCTCTAACTATCAAAACTACAAACGTTTCAATGATCAATGAAAACCAACACAACAGGACAACATCAATATATTTTTCAAAACCACATTTTTGAGTTGCTGCAAAAGGTTTCCTATAAAATAACTCAAATGTATAACGTCTAAGCTCGTCTGCTCTACAAGGCTGAATGATTTTAATTGGCTACCTCAACGCCAATATATGAATTGCGCCCTCTACCAGAACCAATCACATCAAGTGAAATTAATGTCTGTCTAATTCGTTTCACTCAAACGAAATAAATTATATGTTTGTTTGTTTTTTTGTTGTTGTTTTTTTGTTTTTTAATATTCCATGTGTTTGCTATTGTAGTGTTAATACATACATACTACACGTTTGTAGTCACTGGTGTACTCGTTAAGGGGAGAAAGCATTAAATGAGAAATTTGGAAATCGCCGAACACGATAAATAAAACAAATGTTGCAGTCTCGGTTTGACTGAGACTGTTCATGAACGGTAGTGTAAATGCTTGCTACCGTTTATGCCCTCTAGCCCCGGGTTGGTTTATGCCCTCTAGCCCCGGGTTGGTTTATGCCCTCTAGCCCCGGGTTGGTTTATGCCCTCTAGCCCCGGGTTGGTTTATGCCCTCTAGCCCCGGGTTGGTTTATGCCCTCTAGCCCCGGGTTGAGCATTAAAATAAGCCTTTCGATTTATTAATCCAGTATCATTTTGACTTTAAACCTACTTGAATATATTTTAATACACTGCTGATTGTTCAACTTTTTTTCGTTATTCTACCATGGGTTTGAATATATTACTGATGAAATATAATCAACTGCTAGTAATAGGCAAAAAAACAAATTGCCTTATACTATTCTTATAATTAATATTAATGATTAAACAAATGCAATTTTTATGTAGAAAAATTAAGTTTGACTAAACTCGTTTGCCGTGTGTCCCTTTAAGGCAGACTCATCACTTTCATCTTCCATCGATGTACTAACATCTACTTCCTTTATGCATATAGAGCCTCCATCACACTCTCAACCCTACTAGTAGCTAAGATTCCCTCCATTACATAAGGACACCGTGACAGATTTATACAAGGGCATACTACACCAATTTATTTTCCATAGGCCTACCTTATAGCTCTAAGCTCTGTACTGAGTTGCCTAATATAGGAAGCTATATTGTTTATTACTTGTTTTGAAAGAACTATCTTAGTTTTATCATAATCAAATTAATTCACCATATGTTGAGTATGTTTTGAAAAATCTGTTTGGGTCGGATGATGCTGACCCACCTACTTGCATGTAGAAACATGAGGAAAATGTAAAATATACTTCTTTTTTTACTTATGCAACACATTATGAATACATTGCACAAATGTATGATTCAACCTTTATAAGTACTCTTCAAAAGTTGAATTCTAATTTTTTAGCAAGTTTTTTTGGTTTGGTTACCTTGTCAACCAATCAAAATTAAGAGATTCTGTGTAATAGCTCCGAATTTACCCTGGAACTTTTCCCCTGCCCGCTGATTGGTTGGTAATTGGTGTAGTCTGATCACAATGGAATTGTTATGCCGCATAACTACATAATACAGGCAGTATTTACTTTTCGTGGCTCAACCGTAACTGGTTTTCGTCGAGAATCCATTTGCGCTGATACCGGGTTTACCCCCAGTGGTCATATTTCCCAACGCTAACTGAACATTTACTGCTGACATGCTACATGACCGAGAAGGTATATAAGTTGAGGCCGGATTAAAGTTATTTCTTTGTTCAGCATTGCTATATTGAATATTATCTAGGTTATATCTAAAAAAAACAATGTGCTTGACTTCAATGAAGACAAATATAAGTTCATAATTTAGCTGTACTAAATACAAAACTTTTCTGGTAATTCTTTTTTGTTGTAGAAGAAAAATAAAACCAAAACATCCAATTACCGATTAGCCGTATGGGGAGTTTATTAAGTTTTATCGATACAGGTAATTTGTAGGCGGAGCTTATCGGACTTACTAAAACATCGGCTTTGCTCCTCCTTGTTTGAGTGAAACGGGACATACGCAGTGAAGCAGTCCAGTTAGATTTCCGATAAAATCGTAACATCTTAAAAAAACGAGTGTTCCGATTGATCTTATCATCATAATGAAAAAACCACCGCATATAATAGAAAAAGCACTGCATATCATAAGAAATGCACCACATATCAAGCCGTTTGTACCGAATATAATGCAATTGAAAACACCGAATATAAAGACGTATTCACCACGTATATTAGAATATGTACCACATATTAAGTCAACAGAAGCACTGCATATAAATACAAACGTACTTCATATAATGTTCAAAGGACCTCATATATTAGATAAACTACTGCATATAGTAATAAATGCACCACATATAACGATAACTGGACCGCATATAATGGTTTATTTACTGCATACAATGACTTATCTATCGCATTTAATGATTTCTCTACTGCATATAAACACTTTTCTACCACATATAACGATTTATTCACCACATATAATTAAAAATTCACTGGAAATGCACTGCATATATTAATCAGCAACATCATAAGACAGTCATGGCGTTCCATAGTTACGACCTTTTAAAATATGTTAAAAACGATTATTAAACCACTGTAAGTGTCTTAGGCCAGAAAAAAATTACCTGTGTTTCTGGTTACCCGACCGTCCCTATTTTTTGGCGCCGAACCTACAGTTTTTTATTAAAAAAAAAAAAAAAAGTACGAAAAAGCTGGGTACGAAACGGTAATGTACGAAAATATTGAGTACGAAACATGCGCTAAAACATGGCCGCCTCCATGGTGCACTTCGCGTTCGTATAGTATTGGAAAATGCAGCCATGGGACAGAGCAGAAGTTATGAAAAACATTAATCATGACATGCTGCCAGCAGATTTGTACTTCCAATACCACCCAGCCTCAGGAAAATTATAAAATGCAATCCTATGTAAACTCGTAATGGCAGAAAATATGTGTTTTCAATTTATTTTATTCAAAACAAACAAGTTAAGAAGATATCTTGAGGTTGTTTTCCTTCTCTCCTTGCAAAATCACTACAAATTAACTACTGGACAAAGTTAAAGATACCTTTAACATCGTCCAGACCATATGGGCAAAAAAAGAAAAAAAAGAAAAGAAAACATTTACCGACCTACCTACCCTAATTTTTTCAGCTGAGTAACCAGAAACACAGGTTTTTTCTTCTTCTTTTTCTGGCCTTATACAAGTTTGCTAGTTCATGCTACACTGTTGATCGAATTGTAGAATGCATATGGGACCATGCGTGTATTAGAATATATATATTAGAAAATATTTTATTGATACATTTTAATCTCACGGATATAAAAACCACGATCTCATTATTAATTTAATGAAATATTAATGGTAACGTAACATACAAATACAGACACGAATTATGTCTCATTGTTGTAACAATAATAACATTTAATTAGAGAACTGGGAGTTGTATTCACTAATGAAAAGAAAACTAAACAATCATCCGTATGTAACATTTAAAATCTAATAGCATTTCAGTCCTATAATAACTAATAACGATCACATCTGTAACAACAGTGTGTCGGCAAAACTAATACATGTTGGTTTGGAATTTTACATATCCAGACCATAAATACTTCTAAAGGCATGTGCTCTTTATAAAGATCTGTGCGCCCCAGCCCAGCCCCATCGCCCCACAGATGAAAAATATTGATCGTAACTCACTCTTAACTGTTTTTCTAAGAGTATATGTAAGAGTTGATGCAAGTTCGGTAACACCATAAGACATTGTAGTACGCTGGATGGATGGACAGACATGTATGCATGCTTCTTATTTAACACTTAAGTAGTCTTAGTTTGTAACACAATTTATATGAACAGCCTGTCGCAACGGGTTTACAATATCAACATCATACACAATGGGTGCATTTCAGTCATAGTGAATTTCAAAACATGGCTGTCAAATCGTTTATAGATATAGGACATAAACCGCTTGATATGTTCAATGACGTGATAAATTCTAGACGGGTAAACTATATCAGCTGTTTAAGTTCTTAAAATTAAGATTGAAAATAAATCAGCCTTATATCATACAAATGTCTAACCATGAATGTGTACGGCAGAAACGTACGTAATCATAACATCTCCATTATATATAACACAATTATTAAAATATGATATAATAGTTAACTAAAACAGCGTTTTATTTCAACAACTAATTCATACTTGAGGGAGAGAAACACAGGTACCGGTTTAAAAAAAAAAAAAAAAAAAAAAAAAAAGTTATATTTTATTAAATACTGAAGGTCAGCATCGAGGAAATCCCAACATATAGGCATGCATCTCAAAACAACAGCTGCAGTGTTAGTTTTTGAAGTCCCACAGAGCTGTCATATGCTGCAATCAACTCGGGAATAAATTATCTTTCCAATAACATACACTTTCGTATGTCCACACCACATAAGAAAAGCTCTGGTGCTCGAAAAACACAGAAAACGTACCTGTTTTTAAAAATCGACTCTAAGCCAGTCCGTATTATTCGCCTATACAGACCCCCGTAGACCGCTGTTTAGCCTTTGTAGAAGCTCCCGCAGACATAACAACTCATCGACACTATTCCTTACGCACAATATGTCTTTATCCGTGCAATAAATAATGTCCAAGTACCTTTCCGACGATCACAAGTATTTAACAAGTATTTCTGCGGCTTTGCTATCAACTTCCGGCATTCTCAATGCAAATGGCGTCGTGGGATACTGAGATTTTTGAAAACGTGTACTTTTGATCGTCGGAAAGGTACTTGGACATTATTTATTGCATGGATAAAGACATATTGTGCGTAAGGAATAGTGTCGATGAGTTGTTATGTCCGCGGGAGCTTCTACAAAGGCTAAACGGCGGTCTACGGGGGTCTGTATAGGCGAATAATACGGACTGGCTTAGAGTCGATTTTTAAAAACAGGTACGTTTTCTGTGTTTTTCGAGCACCAGAGCTTTTCTTATGTGGTGTGGACATATGAAAATGTATGTTATTGGAAAGATAATTTATTCCTGAGTTGATTGCAGCATATGACAGCTCTGTGGGACTTCAAAAACTAACACTGCAGCTGTTGTTTAGAGATGCATGCCTATATTTTGGGATTTCCTCGATGCTGACCTTCAGTATTTAATAGAATATAACTTTTTTTTTTTTTTTTTTTTTTTTTTTTAAACCGGTACCTGTGGAGAGAAATACCTACTATTCAAACTGCGTAGATGAAATATTGTAAAATATCAGATTACTTTTGAATACATTATTATGTAAAACTATTCAATTCGTAACCAGACTTATAATTTGATACGTCTGGTTTTAAATTAACAGAGCGACGTTAATATTGCGACATACAGTGCATCCTTAATGCATATCTTTTAGTGCATTTTGAAAGCCCCATTTTGAAAAGACCTGGGTGAAAGAGATTAAAATGACACCGGTTAAGTATCCACAAAAGCAAACACGTGTCACTTTAACAAGATTATATCATATCATAAATTATTTTCAGTCCCCAAAATAATGAATGTGACTAGAATATTTGGCAAGTAGCTCGTCATATTAAATCGTTTGAAAACTTAAAGTTGAATACCATAATAAGACCAACGTCTCTCTTGTGTTAGGCAACTGCGTGCAGACAACAGTCAGAACTCGAATTGAATCTACTGAGTTATATGGGTGAGAAAGCTCAGTATCTAGATGCACACTGAATGTGCTTTCCTTATGGTGTCAGATGACAGTTTTTCTTTGTTGGTGCATCGTCAAACGCACTTCATAAACGCACACATGTGCGCGAGTGCACACCCACACCACGCACAATTTTATTTATACATCAATATATTTTAAATATCAATGACTGCATGCAACTATGTTTTGCATTAGATAATGACACGTCAATCAAACAATAATTGAAGTAATATTAATTTGTTTGACAACTATTTTTAAGAAACATATTGTGGGTGGTTTTAAACGCTATCCTAAGTAATTCATATTTACTGCATATCAGGTAAATAAACTTGATAAATAAGTCTTGATTTTGGTGGTGTTGGTACTTTTACCAGTATGTAATTTTAGCAAACATATTATTTGTTGTGTATGGCACTAAAACAAAATGTATGTAATAAAATAATTTGCTTTAAAGTTCCATTTTTAGAGAAATTTAGCTAACACAATAATTTCTATAGCCAGAAAACATCCTATAATGGTATTCTCTTTATGATATTAGGAATCATGTTGATCGAATGGTAATAAAAGAGAACAATACCGTTTATGGGTATAATAATGCACTAGTGCTAATCTAGTTTCAGTTTTCCTCAGAGGAGCATTTGTTATAACAGGAGGTACTCCAGAATGCAAACTTTTAATTATCGATAAACACAATAATCGCCGTTCATGTAAGCCATCGGATCCACCTAATATACTTTCACTTTTGGTGCTCTAACGCATGTTCAATTTAACATAGCTATGCCCCTGCCATATACCCTATAAGTATATTATATATACATACCCTCTATATCCTTACACACCATGTCCTCGCAACCTATATATCATTACATTGTATGTCTCCTTAACCTCTATATCCGTTTATATTATGTCCCCATAACCTTAGTATACTTACATATTATATCCCCATACCCTATATATACTTACATATTATATCCCCCATACCCTCAGTATACTTACATATTATATTCCCATACCCTATATATCCTACATATCCTTAAATAGTATGTCCCCGTACCCATATTTTCTTATGTTCCAATATACCCTATATATTACATCCCCATACCATATATATCCTCCAATTTTATGTCCCGTACTCTCTATATCCGTTCATATTATGTTCCCATACCCTCCATATACTTACTTATTACATGTTTTTCGTGTAATACAGGCATTGTCTCTGCGGTCATATTAGATAAGCGCGTGAAACGGCGGGCCAAAAATCCATATGAAGGGCCAAAATACCCATATGGCGGGCCGAAAATCCATATTAAATCTAGACTGCATTACATACATTTAGCATTAAATTGTAGATATAGTTTTAATAATCGACCACGAACCAGTCAAATCGTGCATCGGCACGTGCATCCAACGACAACTGCGACGGTTGAAAATGGCAGCCAGAATGCTCGCTACCCTCTGAGTACACGCAGGAGATCGTTAGTAGCCGAACAAAGATCAGGACGGACATTAAATAGTGAAATTGTGAAAAACAAGAACGACTCGGTCTAAATCACCCTATAATATGACGTGAAAAAAAATGTGTGACTGGCTCGGAGATGTTGAAAATGTTGCCGATTGTGTGATAGATTTAACCTATTAAATTATACAGTACATGTACATTTATATCAACTCGTTGTTTTTGATCGAAATGTCTTCAACAACATATTATACTATATACTGTTTAGGGACCAGTTTCCGTCCAAGCCCAGTTTCCGTCATTTTCATTTAAAAACTGTTTTTACAATGCAAATTGCTAGCACGATGTTACTTATCGACAGACGTTTAGCACAGACGATTGGAAACAAGAAACAACCAAAAAGTAAAGAAGCGGTACACAAACGAAAGTGGCCCCCTCTCGTGTTTGGGTATGGCCGCCTGTGCGTAGGCGTCCAAGACTAGAGGCGTACAAACTTACAGCTTGGGAGGGGGCGGGGTGTCGGCGACAGTTTTCAGAACCCCCAAAATTGTGTTTGCTCGACAGCCAGCAACGGGCCCCAAAGGCGGGGTCTTCGGTGGTCTTCGAGCCGGGAATCCCAGTTTTGGTATTGGCCACCAAATTCGAAGGTTTACAGAGTCGCAGATACCCAGAGATGGCAACGATTCATCCCAATCGTATGCCCCATGAATGCCTTTCTCATCGGGTATGCCCCATGAATGCCTTTCTCATCGGGCTTCTCCTCAGGCATCATTGTCCCCGTGTTTTAAGACCACTTGTCACTTTTTCAAATTTTCTGATCGTGTGAAGTCAATAATTTCATTATTTTGAAGCTAAAAAATACAACTTGCTTTTCGTTGGCTTCTAATCTACATGAGAAATAATCTATTTCTCGCTTCTTTGAAGTTGTTGATCATAATTTGTTTTGGCATGATTGCGAAGGGAATTCTACGTGATATTCTCTTTGTCATCTCTCATTCGGATCCACTGGATGGTTAGTTTATGAATGCACGAAACCACTTTCACCAATTCCAGTAGGTCACTGAAATTGCCGAACATGTTTCTGCTTTTTCGACATGGAAGATCGTCCAAATTTTGATGTCACCAGGTATTTACTGCTGGAGCGTCCCTACCTGGCAATGGTGGGAACTTAGTCAGGCAATATCTCGATAACAAGAGTTTTCTAGTTAGTTAGTACCGGAAAATCCTTTTTTCTCGAGATACGGCCAAACAAAGCTCCCATCATGGTCAGGTATCCAGGTCTAGCTGTTTCCCCATCACAGAGTCATCCCCATCACAGAGCCAACACTTGCCAATGCACTCCACGTGGTGACCGTTGTAGGCGGTGAACTACTCAGCAAAAAAAAGAAAGAATTCTCTTCCTCTCTTAATATGTTTGTCTTTTCATTCAATCTCGTCGTTTTTAATTCATTCTTGAATATCGGTCAATCCCTTCATTATTCGGGATCATGCCTCGTGTGTATTTCGACGGATCGGTGTGTTAAAAATCTTGACATGTTGCTAGCCGGAAGGCAACGATATATAGGTAAACTGGGGGTTGCCGACCAAAATCATCACAACCTAAAATTTTTGATTTTTGTGGACTAAAATCACCAAAATCACTAAATCATCAAAATGGCAGACTAAAATCATCAACATTTGAACCAAAAAACCCATAACATGGTCAATATCTGTCAAAAACCATAACCTACCTGTCCATGGACTAAAATACATAGCCCACCTGTCCATGGCTCAAATATATATATATTTCTAGACCAAACTATATATATGGCTTCGCCTACCATGGCTTCACCATGGTCCTCCCCACTAAGACTAACGATGCTCAACGTATCGTCTTACCGGCATGCGTTACGTCTTACCAGCAGGTAGCTTCGTCCGCCAGCGTTTTATCGTGGTCCCACACATATAACGCCTAGAATGCAGCGAGGCTTCTGGCCCACCGGTGGCTTCGCCTGCCATGGCTTCGCCTGCCATGGCTTCGCCATGGTCATCTCGCTATACCTACAGCCCATTGGAGCACAGGGAATTTAAGGTGTCGCCCGTCATCTCACTATAACTACAATATGTATTTTGGAGGTTTTGAACCATTATTTCTTTTTGATAAAAATGCATTAAAGAAAATATATATATAAAGAAATAATGACGACTGTTTTAGAAAAATTAATACACCTATTTGAAACAGGTGTAATAGATAGTCAAACACTATCGGTTGGTATAAATGCATTAAAAGAAGTTCCAAAGGAAACTTCAAAAGAGGTTATTCAACCAGTTGAGTCCAAAGTGTTGGAAAGTGTAAGACGTGTAAAACCAATTCCAGCACCACGAGTTAAATCAAGAATTCCAATCCCGGAACCAAGAGTTAAACCAATCCCAGCTCCAAGAGTTAAACCAATCCCAGCTCCAAGAGTTAAACCAATCCCAGCTCCAAGAGTTAAACCAATCCCAGCTCCAAAAATGAGTACGGAAAACGTGAACTACATTTTACAATTACACCGGGAAGGAATAATTAATGATGATCAGATTAGAACGGGGCTAGATGTTCTTCCAAAGGAAACTCTAGAGGTTAAATCTCAAACATTAGAAAATTTACATAAGAGACGACCTAACAAAAAACAACGTAAACGAGAAAAGCAGAAATATGATAAACATTATGCTAAATTACGAGAGAATGTTATAAATGAATTGAAAGAGCTTAATGATAGAAATTTGAAAGAGCTTAATGATAGAAAATCTAAAGAAGAATTAAAACTGGTTGACAAACCAATGTGTGGTTATTTCAAAGCATACAAGATGTCTGTTAAGCAATACAAATACCCTCAAGAACTATTACATGATAAGAAACCCATTATTACAGAACAAATCAACAACGAACTGACAAAGATGAATGGATTAAAGTTTCAATTAGGTCTCACTGTAGATCTCTTCAAAGATAATGGTACTACCAAAACATACATCACAGCAAGATTACACAGCAACAAATATGCAATTTTAAACTCTGAAAAAATAAATGAGTTTTACGATGAAGCATCCGCAAACATACCACAGAGCTTGGAAAGATTTACAAAGACAGCATCAGGATTGGAAATTGACCACTGTGTTAATCTTTACTTAAATACTGCAAAGTACGAGCCGTTAAAAGGTTCTTCATATATTCCTTTGCCTAAAGCAGTAGCTGATAAGAAAGCGATTATCAATGTAAAAAATAATGATGATCAATGTTTGTTCCATGCAATAAATTCTGCTTTAAATCCAGCCGCAGATCAAACCGACAGGTTGTCAAAATATCCTAGTATAGAGTTCTTAAAGAAAAAGGGCATTGACTTTCCTACACCAATTTCTCAAATTTCCAAAGTAGAAAAACAAAACAATCTTGCTATTAATGTTTACGGGTACACCACATCAGAGAACAGTAAACAAGTAAATGTTTTCCCGTATAAAATATCAGAACAACCAAAAGATATTGAGCGAATTAATCTGCTTTAATTATCTGAAGACGTTGAGGTTGAAGAAGAATCAAAGAATGATCCAAATAATGAAGAAGGAATCATAGATGACAACTATGACCCTGATGATCCAAATAATGAAGAAGGAATCATAGATGACAACTATGACCCTGATGATTATCCCGACAAACCAACAACAAAAATAACAAAATATCACTATTGTTGGATTAAAAATCTGAATAGACTACTCTGTGACCAAAACAAACATAAAGGTCAAACTTACTTCTGTGATCGTTGCCTTCATGGATTTTCTGGAAAAGGACTACTTACCAAACACAGAGAACACTGTGAAGGTATCAACAAAAATTCTTGCAGAATAGAAATGCCGCAAGAAGGTCACATACAATTTAAAAATCATCAAAATCAGATGCATGTGCCTTATGCAATATATGCTGATTTTGAGAGTACAATCCAGCCGCAATCGACTAAATTTGGAAAAAAATCTGAAATTCAAAATGTACACGAAGCTTACGGGTTTGGATACCAGGTTGTCAGATATGATGGCAAAGCTGAAGAACCTGTTATTTACAGAGGTGAAGATGTTGTTGAAAAGTTTTTAAATCACTTAGAATGTGAGAAGAGCAACATTAATAAAATATTTGATCACCCAAAACCCTTAATTATGACGCGGCAAAATGAGAAAGATCATGAAAAAGCAACACACTGTTGGATATGTGAGAATGAAATTGGAAGCGGTAAAGTAAGAGACCACTGTCATTTTACAGGTGAATACAGAGGCGCAGCACATAAAGACTGTAACCTGAAACTGAAAATAAAACCAGGTAAAACAACCATCCCTGTTGTATTTCATAACCTCAAAGGATATGATAGCCATCTCATCATGCAAAAAATACATAAAATGACAGGTAGTATTACATGCATCCCAAACAACGCTGAAAAGTATATTTCATTTAGTGTTGGACAACTTAGATTCTTGGATAGCTTTCAGTTGATGGCATCTTCCTTAGAAAGGCTGGTTGATGCAACAGACAAATCTGATTTCAAACTCACCAAAAAAACTTTTGCGGATAAAACTGATCTACTTTTACGAAAAGGGGTTTATCCATACGAATATATGGACAGTGTGGAAAGATTTGAGGAAACGCAATTACCACCTATAGAAAAGTTTTACAGTAGTCTCTCAGATGAAAGTATAAGTCCCGAAGATTATGAGCATGCTCAAAAAATATGGAAAGAGTTTAACTGTAAAACTCTTGGAGACTATCATGATTTATATCTAAGAACGGATGTAACTTTGTTGGCTGATGTATTCCAAACTTTCAGAAAAACATGCATGAAGGCATATAAACTCGATCCCTTGCATTACTACACAGCACCTGGATTATCTTGGGATGATTTACTTAAACATTCTAAAATAGATTTATAACTTTTGACGGACATTGACCAGCACTTGTTTGTAGAAAAAGGTATGCGTGGTGGAATTAGTATGGTATCAAAACGATATGCCAAAGCAAACAATCCACACGTAGCTGATTATAACCCTAACGAGGAAAACAACTTTTTAATGTATTATGATGCAAATAATCTTTATGGGTGGTCAATGAGTCAGCCACTTCCATATTCTGGCTTTAAGTGGGTGGAAATAGAAACGTTGCCAAAGCCAAAAGAAGGAAAAGGATATTTTCTAGAAGTGGATTTGGAATATCCAAAAGAACTCCATGAATCTCACAATGATTATCCACTTGCACCGGAAACATTAGCAGTGAAAAAAGTATGGTTATCTGAATACCAGACAGATCTGTTAGAAAATAACGTTATGACAGAACAACTAGTCCCCAATCTTATGGACAAAGAAAAATATGTGTTACATTACAAAAAATTAGAGTTGTATTTATCATTAGGCATGAAATTAACAAAAATCCACAGAGTATTAGAATTCAATGAAAAACCATGGATGGCATCATACATAAACCTAAACACAGAACTTAGGAAAAAAGCAAAATCAACCTTTGAAAAAGATTTTTACAAACTTATGAACAACTCTGTGTTTGGCAAAACAATGGAAAATATACGCAAGCGAACTGATATAAAACTAGTCAAAACTGACGGCTCTGAAAATAAAAAGATAAGAAGAATAATAGCTAAACACAACTTTAACAGGCGGATAACATTTTCAGATGAATTGTCGGCATTACATGTAAACAAAACGAAATTAACATTAAACAAACCAATTTATGTTGGGATGGCAGTCTTGGATTTATCAAAGTACATGATGTATGACTGGTACTATAATACCCTGAAGAAAAGGTACGGAGATGGCTGTACTTTATTATACACAGACACTGACAGCCTACTGGTAGTCATCAAAAAGGAAGACGCATACAAAGACATGGTTGAAATGAAAGATGAGTATGATCTAAGTGATTATCCTCAAAATCACCCAATGCACGATGATACAAACAAAAAAGTATTAGGTAAAATGAAAGATGAATTTGCTGGTGTTCCTATAGTTGAGTATATTGGATTAAGACCCAAGCTATATTCTATTTTGAGAGCGGATGAGCAGATTATTAAGAAAGCAAAGGGAGTAAAAGAATATGTAATCCAAAAACATATCAACTTTGAGAACTACAAGGATGCATTGTTTAAGAAGAAAAAATACATCCATGAAATGAATATGATACGATCGAAAAAGCATCAAATATATGGCATAACAGTAAACAAAGTAACACTGTCACCATTTTACACCAAAAGATACATTCGAGAAGATGGAATTACAACTGATGCATATGGGTTTTATCAAAACTTATGAATTTTGGTATCAGCAGGAACAATAAGTAATTCTTCTTTGACAAATCCTCTTTGAGGCGCTGGTGCTTTTAAATAATAAACTCTTATACCTTGCGTCACCATATAACTATCAATCTTGTGAATATCTACACTCCACATTGGATCAGTTGCTCTGCGTCTTCCACCTTCTTGTTCCCCGGGTTGATATAAATATCTTACACTTGCATTCATACAGATAGGATCACCTTTTAATAGTTTTGTTTCAACACGAGGAGGCTTTTTTGTCTCCACATTTATGGCTTTAATAACTTCTGGTAATCTCTTTACCCACTCTCTGTTGCGTTTTTGCGAATCCATTTCCTTAGCATACTGATAACCAAACAATCTTTCAGCTAATGTTCTGTTAAATCTTTCCATTATAGCTTGATCTCTGTGTATCTCTGTTCTGCCCCGTCTGATATTTACATTGTGTTTGACCATTAATTGTGATACTGCACCCATGAATTCTCTGCCTGGATCCACTTGTAATAACTTTGGATATTTTAGATGCCGACTGTATATATTTTCAAATGCTTTGGCAACTTCTTTGCTATCCTTGGAAGTCAGCGGCTCTGCTTCTTTGTATCTACTCGCAATATCAACCACAGTCAATGCATATGTATACGTCTTGCGGCCAAAAGTATCATGCGGCAGAAATAACAAATCAGCTTGATGCACTCCATTCTTAACAGAAACATCAAACCTGGGTCTAATTATTTTCTTCGGCGCAGGTAAATAAATCTGCCACACAGCTTGTTTCTTTAAAAATTCTAAGGCCTGTTTCTTACTGACACCAGCCTCTTTTGCTATTTTTTTAACTGCTGTGTAACCTCTCCAAAATCCTTGTGGACTGTAATAAATCTTTTCCATTTTAAATGTATTAAGAAAATATATATATAAAATGGAAACTGCACAATTTAATGAACTGCTCTTAGAGCAATATAATAGCAAAAAGACATTGGCAGACTTGGAAATAAATAAAATATACACTATTACAAATACAAAAATACTGGATTTTTACCATGATCAGTTCATGGTATTGACATTATCAGATAACAGTGAAGTATGGGCGCCTGATCATCTCAAAGATAGAATAGAGGAGGCAAGTGTAGAACCACCATATTATTATCGACCACTTGAATTGAAAAAAAATAGCTATCATATATATAGCATGGCCCCAAGATGAAATTAAAAAACTTTATGACATTCATAGTGCATATGACTTAGTCATTCCAGACATTCATAGTGCATATGACTTAGTCATTCCAGACATTCATAGTGCATATGACTTAGTCATTCCAGACATTCATAGTGCATATGACTTAGTCATTCCAGACATTCATAGTGCATATGACTTAGTCATTCCAGACATTTGGAAAACAATGCTATTAACAATACTATTAACAATTTTTGAAAATGGGTTAAGAAAATATATATACTATATAAAATAATGGAAACTGCACGATTTGATGAACTGCTTCAAGCGCAAGCGCAAAATCAAAATAGCACAAAGAAATGGACCGACTTGGAATTGAATAAAATATACACTATTACAGATACACAAATAGTGAAAACACAATATGGTCCATCCATGGTATTAACATTATCAGACAACAGTGAGGTATGGGCGCCTGGTCATCTCAAAGATAAAATAGAGAAGGCAAGTGTAGAACCACCATATTATGTTCGACCACTTGGATTGAAACCATGTAAAAACAAAAAAAATAACAAGTATCATGCAGACTTAGTCATTCTGGAAAGTGGAGAACCGAAAAAGAAAAAGAGCCACGACAAGACAGAGAAAAAGAGCCACGCCAAGACAGTATCCGAGTCTGAGAGCGAGTCTGAGTCTGAGGAAGATAGCGATTCTGAACCTGAAGTCGTGGTTAAACCAAAAAAGGAGGTGATTGTTAAAAGAAAAAAGAAAAATATCGATGAAACCGCAACAGCTTTAGAATCACTTAAAAAATAGGAAACGTTAAACCGTAAAAAAAAAAACATCTTTAAACCTCTCGGGGTTTTAAGATATAAAATGTATGTTGTTTTTAAAAAAAAAAATGAACAGGCAATATTGCATATTGGTGTATCTGGGAAGTGAAGACGACGAAGAACCGAAAAAGAAAAAGAGCCACGCCAAGTCAGAGGGAAATGAGGTTTTGGACGGCCTAGACCTGGTAAAGTAAACATACTTAGAGTTTAAAACTATTTTTTATAGTTTTAAACTATGAACTCAATTTGTATGCTACAAATCCAGTTGCAGCCATACCCACCACAATAAACGTAATTTCTCTATTCTGTTGATCCGGAGATGGTGTATAAAAATCACTCAACTTGGGCTCCGCTTCCAAAAGTAAATGTTTGCCAGTTATGTAATAATACTGTTTCATAGCTTGGTCCACATCATCAAAAGTCTGCCCTGCATGATGCTCTTTTTGCAGTTGCTTGTTAATAAAATCTAATCTCTCTGTTCTTTTTTTATTCCACGCCGCTTGTGCTGCTTCCTATTGTTCTACGGCTTTGTCATGCCTTTGTCTTTCCTCATCTGAATGACTTCCCATTTTTGAAAAGAAATAATTTGAACCGCTAAATGCCAATGCGTTTGTTAATGCGCCACCGATCATCATTGCTACTGCGCTTGCCATTTTTTTTTATATATTTTTTTTTTTATTTCATAATATCCGCAGGTATAATACCTTGCTTGATCAACATATCCTTTGTAGCCATTGCTAACATTATATCCACAGACAGCATCCCACCATCTGCCATATTAAAATCCACTTTAGGTGCTGGTCTTTTTAGTACTTTTCTGCCAATCTCAGAATATCCAACAGTTAGAAGTGTTTCCACTCCAGCGTGATACATCATATTTACAATTTGTTTTACGTCAATACTTGCTGCCATTTTTTTAATATAAAAAAAAATAAAATTAAAACAAATCAAACGGGTCTTTTTGTGCAACATGAACAGTTGCACAGCTACAGGTGGTGCTACCGATTTCTTGTTATAAATATACAAACCCAACCCAGCAAAGCCTACTAATAAAATCGGTGGAATATAATTTTTGTATACATTTATTTTGATTTTTTCTGGTTCCTCTTCACCTCTTGATACTTTTGTTATCTGTCCTGCATCCTGTGCATCTTGCTCTATCTGAAGCAAACGCTTTGCCTTCCTTGCTGCTGCTCCTTTTTTCCCAGCTTCTACTCGTTTTGGATTTTGTTGTTTAACAGATTGTGTATCAACTTCACTCTTGGTTCTCCACTTGGTTCTTCATTTTTATTATCTACATTTTTATTTTTATTAAAATCAATATGTCGAACAGTTGTCAGCATTGCTGTAAATGGCGCTAAGTACATTCCATACTTGTAATACAACTCACAACACGCACTTGTTAAAGCATGTTTAATAAATGGGTCTTCCTCCAAATCTTCTGTCAGTTTTGGTGGATTGGTTATATTAAAATATTTTGATACTCCCATCACATACAACTTAATAAAATAATTGCCTTAAGTCTTAGCCATGCTTCCCCCAAGTCTTGCTTCATATCTACAGTAAAGTTTATTAATTTCATCTGGGGGCATGCTATCTATAGTCGTGAGTTGTATGTCTTTACCCAAATATTGACGACTACCACCGCCAGCCACTATGGCTGATAATCTTTCTTTTTTTGTTTCTTGTTGACTTGATTCATCTGGTTCCGTAAAACCTTCCGGTATGATACCTTGTAATAGTTCTTCCGCATTCATTTTTATAGTAGTCATTTTATTTTTTATTTTGGAATAAACATAAAATACGAAACAACCAGCTGCGATATTCACCACACAACTAGTAATGGTTAGTATTGTTAATAGCATTGTTATTAACAATACTATTTTTTTCTATTAGCATTACTCATTTGCTGTTAGCATTGCTATTAGCATTACTCATTTGCTATGAGTAATGCTATTAGCATTACTAATTTGCTGTTAGCATTGCTATTAGCATTACTCATTTGCTATGAGCAATGCTATTCAACCCAATAACCAGTGGGTTGGTCAGTCCTCAAAATTAACTTGGAATATTTAGTCTTAGCTAAAGCTTTTCTTATTCTGGTTCTCTCTTCCAGCGTCGGAATAACATCATTCTCTCTCAAACAATTTTCATAACTATCTCTGTCCTTGGTGTAAAACATACACAACCATTTTGCTTGCTCCCTCAAATCTTTCAATACAGAAGTATATCTCTGTGAAATGACCCATACTGATTGTTTAGCGTGACGACCGGAGAATGCCAACTCTGATAACATATCTTTTTTCTTTGTTAATTCTTTTGTGGCGGAGCAATCATCAATGATGTATAATGTTGGCTTGCCAGCATATTGTTTGAAAAATAAACGCAACAGTTCTTGTAGCATTTCTTTGTCACGGGATTGACAATTATTATTTTTTTATCTCTCGGGTTTCTCACATCTCCTATCCAGGGTCTATTTTTATAAGCCTCGTTCCACTCTATGGTTGGACACAATATAATTATATGTTCAAAAACTCCAACATACTCTTGTTCAAGTATGTCAAGAACAAACTCTGTTTTGCCGCAGCCTGTCTGACCGCAGATAATGGCACTGTGTGGATATTTAGGATATTTTTGTTGTAAACTAGGATCGTACTTCTTTAAATCTTCCATCTTCGAAATTGATTTGCGCATCTTATATTATATATAGATAAATATTTAAAAGTTGATCTGCATCTGCTTTTTTATTTATGAGTATCGTTATGCCTTCATTGCCGTTTTCTATTCTTCTTCCACTGCCGTGTAATAAATTGTCATCACATGTTCTAAGGTCAAGCCACAAAGCATATGCTTTTGTTAGTTAGGTCTCAAGAGAAACATGGGTAAAGTATAAGTCCCTCGCTACTACGTCTGTCTCTTTGTTTCTTTTTGAGGTTAAGGCAAAATATTTGTTGATTTCATCCCAATGTTGATAAGCCCTCATGCCCTGACTATACAACTGATTTGGTACGCCCTCTATTGTCATTTCAACCTTTTCAATCATTGGGTTGTAAAAGGATTCCGTGTCTGTTCTTTCTGGGTCTTCAAACAGCATTAGAATGCCTTTCATGCTCCGTGCTGGTACATTAATGTTGATATTCCAAAGGGTATCAGATTTGTTTGCTATTATTTTTCTGTGTCGCAAGATACGATCATACATAAATGACATCTTACCATTGGTTTGCTGTCTTATTTGTCTAGCTAATTCAATATCACTAACCATATCAAATTCCAAGCAGATATTTTTTATTACATAAGATGTATCAGCATCACTGCTTTTGATAACTTTGTTATAATCGTTAAACGTTAATTCATATTCTAACCTATCACCAAGCCCCGCCTGATAAAATGGCATATGACTTTCTAACATTTCAAAGTCCAGTGGAATACAAAATCTATTTCCATAAGCTGCTGATATAACTTCATCTTTGGTGTCTGAGGATTTATCTCCCGCGCCAACTCTATGTTTTAGCATGTTTGCTTTACCCACACCTTGGTAAGCTATGCTTATTCGTTCGGTAGGGCTTTTCCATAAATCTACATAACTGTGATATATATCACTGTCATCTATTGACATGACTTCGTTGCCACTTATTCTGATTGTCATTTTTTTCACAATTGCTCTGCCCAGATTCTGGTATACAGTAGCGTTGACGTCTCTGCTTTTAAGTTCTATTTCAAAGGCAAGACGAGCAGTACGTGGAACTATCACATCATTAGTACTTAGATTTGGAAATCTCACAAGCAGTTGCTGGTTTTGGTCTATCGTTGAAGGGTTGTTAGTAATAACTACACTTGTGCGGATGCCCTTGGCACCATGAGGTTCTCTTAGTTTTCTATGAGGGTTGAGTTTGTTTCCGTAAGCTGACATTTTTAAATATATATATTTTTTTTTTTTTAAATAAAATAAAATAAACAATGGCTGAGTTTGACAATCCTACATTTGATCCAGATGCTTATGTAGATGAATTACTTGATGAAGAATTTATACAACCTGGCTTAGAATTCCAGAGACAAATTGTAAATGAAAATAATCATATTAATCAGCTTCAAGGGGAAGATAAAATAAAAGAACAACTCACACAAAAACAGTGGTTAGTAGATCAATTTTTTACTGAAGTTAATGCTGAGATCAGCGGAATTGATTATAAAGATGATTTTAGAGTGGCTGAGGACAAAATCGGCAGAACAATGTTATATGCAGTTCGGTTGGGGAAGGATGACGTCCCACTTACCTATTATAGGGGAAATAATCCAAACGAACCAATCAAGTTTTATAAGCTGGACACTTTAGTTAGAAAACATGGTATTGACTTTGTGAAAAACACTTTAAAAATGTATGATTATTTAGTTCCACGTGAAAGACTTGCTCGGGGTAGGGCAGAAATAGCAGCCTTTGTAAAAACAAGAGATACCATCGCTGCAGAGAATATACCATTGAAAAAATTTTCAACAACTGAAGATGTACAAAATACAGTAGATGCTGTAATTATAATTGAGAGTAATATAGATGAAACTTATTTTAAAACTGCTGTTCAACCAGAAGATCTAACACTGCGAGAGATACGAGGTTTAGATAAGAGATTGCAAAGCTTCCGTGGAGAACTTACTAATAATCTCTCAAAGCTCACTGAGCTTGATAAAGATATATCAAAAGAAAAACAAAAATTAGAACAGGTTAGCACCCCCGGGCAGGAGGATGAGTTTCAACAAGAGCGTCTACGTGACAGAATAAAAAACTTAGAAGATGAAAAAGTGCACGACTTGAAGCGGCGAGTGAAAACAAAGAAGCATTACGCAGTCAAATAAACAGGATAAAAGAAACTATAAATAAGGTGTTAAAAGAAGACACAACATTGGGTGAGAGAATCAAAACCTTGTTTAGGGAGCAAGGTATTACTATGGTTAGTATTTTGACTGCCTTTGGTATGATTATTGGGGTATTAGTTGAGGCCATTATTCCTACAACGGGGGGAGGGACTGCACCTGTTCCAACTCCAAAACCTGATCCATCAAGTGCTAAGGATTGGATAAAAAAACAACTAAGTAATCTTGGTAAACTTCTTGCCAACCTAGCTGGTAAAGCTGCAGCGGCTTTACCAGGAGTTATTGGTGCAATAGTATCATGGCTTTTATCTGCAACAGGTAATGTTATTAATTGGCTTGGTAACAATCTATGGGCTTTGCTTGTGTTTGTTTCTGGGTTGTTGTATGTGGCAGCTAAAGAGTGGTTTAGTAAATCTCGTAGATAAGTAATGCAGCAAGACCTATTACTATAGTACCAACAATTATAGTTGTTTTGTTATCTTCGTGTTCAATCGCTATTTTTTGTATTGGGTCCACAGTTTTATGTATTGATTTATAAGAATGTTCTTTGTTGTGGTGCCTTGAAAAGGTTGAACACTTTTTGGCGGTACTGGTTTTACATTTACATCATTATTTAATCCTAATGCTTGTGCATCGGTTGCTATTACAATTTCATTATTGTAGTCTTGTATTGTTCCAATTCTCAACTCCATGTCACCCGGAGACATGTACAATCCACTTCCATAGACAAAATTAACTTTACTTCTTGCATATTTTAGGACGGTTTCATATCTTGAAATTTGACTGGGCAAGTTGATGGGACTATTTATTGCGTCCTCTACATTTGCTAGAAATTGTTTCTGTGCATCAAATGCCGTTCCAGTTCCAAGTATATCTGTTTTTGTTTGGGATTGTGAGCCAAGGATTGCCCAGCAGTATGTTCTTATGCTGTCATTGATGCGTTCTACTCCAGCTCTCGTAAATCCAGATGAACAATCTAGTATAAAAGTAGACCAGCTGTTGTCAGCCTCAAATCCTTAGGCAATGTAATCAATGTGATATGTTTTATCACTCTCATAGACTGTAAAACTCATCGTTTTGTTGTCGTATACAGTATTTTCCAAAGGATGATAACCAATATGTGTCCAGTAATTATAAATTGTTCCTATACCATCATTATAGCTTTGTTTCTGTCTCCAGTCTGAATATAAGTCAACGTTAAACTCCTTACATATTCTTTCGTACGCGTTTCGGTTATATGTGTTATTAAACGCATTCCAATTTGAGTCTTGCGGCATTGCTACACTCATCTCAAATAATATTCTTCTAACTTGGTAATAGACATGAAATCGAAATAACGAACCCACCAAGGCATCAGCTTTTAGATGGTTGTTAAAATCAATACCACATCCAGTTGTCGCGCACCAAATGGCAAAATTCAACTGGTTCTGCCAAAATAACATCCAATCTGTTCCCCAGCGTTGGACTATAGCATCTGATTTGACGTATGGGAGTTTGTATTTTTCAAAGACATTGGGAAATGATGCTTTAAAGTCTTTACCGTTTGATGTAATGACTATGTTTTGATTTATTATATCTATCACTTTCTTGCTGAAAGTACTTAAATAGTGAGCATCCGGGTTATATTTAAATTCTTTAGAAATCATTTTTATTTATATATATTAAAAAAAAATGTTTCATACAATTTCAAACATAGACAACTCTATTAACTTACAACAGTATGTTGATAATAGAAATGGAGATAAGCGCGTTGGATTAAAAAGTTTTACATACACTATCGGTTGGTTTAATGTTGATCAAGAAGTCATAAAGACAAAAAAAACAGATAAAACGCAACATATATCAGGCGGACTCTATAACTTTCAAGACTTGGCAGAAAGGTTTAAATTGCTTAATGAAGATATTATCCTAGCCATTTATACGCAAAATGCTACAGCAGTTTTAGATACGCCAATAGAGACACGAATGTCAACCCGTCTTTCAAATATGCTGGGATTCAAGGACAGAAGATGGATAAAAGGTGTTCGTGTGGGAGATTGCCCAATTGATTTAGCTCCTTATAAACAGCTCTATGTTCATCTGGAACAAATTAATACAAGTGGTAATTATTTCAATGGTAAGCCAAGCACTGTTATAGGGGTTGTACCTGTAGTAAATAAGCAGTATGGAGATATTGTATATACACGTTGTTATCCTGAATATCACCGTCTTTCGGGTGATACAATTTCTGAATTAAAAATAGAAGTCAGAGATGAGTATGGCAACAAGATAGATAATCACGGCTTATCCATGAGTTGTGTTTTAGAAATTATTTAAAAAATTATATTTTTATAAAAAAAACAATGAGTATATTTGGGCCTAAAAAAACAGAAGACTTAGAGGCTTTGACAAATGATGTTCAAAATGTATATAGGCGAGTTGTGCCTATTGTTAACCGAGTTGATAATCTTAAATATGGGATTATAACACTATGTGCGGAGGCTAAGGGTCCTATTGCAATCAATAGAGTACTCTCATTTGGTAACGGTGGAGCAGAAACAAATGTGGGGTATGTAATGACAGGCCGTGGTTGGATTATGGGAATAGGTTTAGCAAGTGACCGATTAGTTGGTGACGTAACTGTCATAGTTTCTGTCGATGGTGTTGAACAACCCAATTATGGCATAACGCTTCACACCATCCCACGCAAACACGATAACTTTGATAGTCCTTTAGAGATTGATGCTGGTTCTGTTGTCAACTTTGTATGCAAGGTTGCTAACGCTACCGCTGTAAATACGGTGGCATCATTATTAATTGAATTAATTTAATTTTTCTTATTAAAAAAAAAGATGAAGCAACCGACAGCACCAAGTTTATATCCTCCGTTGCCAGAGGACGTACAGAATTATAGATTACAAAAAATTTCAGAGATTGAACAAAAGTTAATTACAGAGCGAGACACACGCAAGTCTCTTTATAAAAAATATAAACGTGGTATTAATATCACGGATGGAATTGACACTACCTTAATATCTGCGGGTGTTATTATGGCTGGGATTGGATTTGTTGTTCAAGTTTTGTTACCTTTAGAAATAGCAGCAATACTATGTGGAGCTACAGGTGTTTGTATTAATTTCATCAGACGCAAGCTTAATGTAAAAGCTCAAAAACATCATAAAATAAAAAACTTTGGCAGAGTCTAAGTTGAATAGTATAAAGCAGTTAATATCAAAAGCATTGAGTGATGCACAGATATCTGAGCAAGAGTTTAAGTTGATTTTGGATGAACTGGAGAGATACTATAATTTGAAAGAACAAAAGACACTTGAAATTAGCGAAGTTCAAAAAAAAGAACTAGTGGAGCAGGGAAGAAAGGAAGCAATGGCAACCTTACAAAACAGTCTAAAAAGTGTGTGATAAATTGTTTTAGTAATGTGTATGAGTATGATCCACCACCTTTGTATTCAAGGTCGGAAAATTGTTAATTTAAGTTTTTAAAATGTATTCGTAAATTTAAAAAAGCTTTTTTTAAATTTACCCCTCTACTTCATATTCATGAAAAAGTCTGTCCAAAAAAGATCTATCTTCAAGTATTGATTTTGGTATATCATTGTCGCTGTCGCGATGTCGTTGTCGTTGTCGTTGTCGTTGTCGTTGTCGCGATGTCAGTGTTGCCGATGACAGCGACACTGACATCGCTGTCGCTGATGTCGCTGTCGCTTGTCGCTATTGCTGTCGCTGTCGCTGTCGCTATAAGTTTCTTTTTTTTTTCATCATGAGTTCCTAGGTCTATTGCATCCACCCAATAAAAAAAAGATGTATCTTCATGGCCCTGTATCTCAGACCACCGCTTTATTGCATCTTTTAGTGTTTGCATACCTATTACATCTGCTCCCAATAGGTATATTAATTTTCCTTCAACAGTATGCTCACCTATTACACCTGTTTCCAATAGATGTACTAAGTGTGTGGCTTTACTCGCGTTATTTTCAGTATTCATTATTTCTTTTTTATATATATTATTTTCCTTAAGAGAGTTTCAAAAATATATATAATACAAAGAAATTGAAGCAGGTGTAAAAAACACTATCGGTTGGTATAAATGCATGTATATCACTATATACGGCATACTTACTCCACGTGGAGATTGGGAGGTGAGCCACAACCCCAGATTTCAGATATATACATAGCCCACCGATCATCTCACTATAATGTATTAAGGAAATATATAATACAAAGAAATAATGGAAATCAATTATCAAAAAAAAATCAATGTTTGCAAATTTCTTAAAATTAGATTACACAATCCATGTAAAAATAAGACTACAAAAGATTCTAATTATTGCAGTTTGCATAAGTATAGATTAAAACAAGTCATGTATTGCCGTGCTCAATATGTAAAAAAGGTACAAGAGCAAAAAATAAAATTTGTGCTGATTGTGGTGGAGTTTCAGTCAGAATAGTGGATAAATTTATTGGAAATTTAAATTATAATGCTGAGTGCTTAAAATTTAGACGTATTCAGGTTTAATCACATTATGGCGGGAGGACCAGCTACACCATGGCGAAGCCATGACGGGCGACACCTTAAATTCCCTGTGCTCCAATGGGCTGTAGGTATAGCGAGATGACCATGGCGAAGCCATGGCAGGCGAAGCCACCGGTGGGAAGCCTCGCTGCATTCTAGACGTTATATGTGTGGGACCACGATAAAACGCTGGCGGACGAAGCTACCTGCTGGTAAGACGTAACGCATGCCGGTAAGACGATACGTTGAGCATCGTTAGTCTTAGGGGGGGGGACCATGGTGAAGCCATGGTAGGCGAAGCCATATATATATTTTGGTCTAGAAATATATATATATTTGAGCCATGGACAGGTGGGCTATGTATTTTAGTCCATGGACAGGTAGGTTATGGTTTTTGACAGATATTGACCATGTTATGGGTTTTTTGGTTCAAATGTTGGTGATTTTAGTCTGCCATTTTGATGATTTAGTGATTTTGGTGATTTTAGTCCACAAAAATCAAAAATTTTAGGTTGTGATGATTTTGGTCGGCAACCCCCAGTTTACCTATATATCAACGGGACAGAAAATAATTCACTGTTGCTATATGCACAATAATGCCGTTAGCAACACGTGTTGATGAATGATTTGCGTTGCGTGTTTGTTATTTACAATACATATGAAGATTTTATCACTGCTTTCATTTAAATAAACTATTGCTGGAGCAATCGGCTAAATGACAATGCAAACTTTGATGATAACTTTGATCTTGCAAACTTTTGGCGGGAATCTAAGTAGAGTCATATGGAAACCTAGATACATTCGGGATATGCTTCAAAGAAGTGATCGAGAGACGTTGCGAATGAACTTATCTTACAACATATTCCACCGACCCGCTCCATCATAAGCATGAACAATTTAAGATAATGCAATTATTCCGGCTAATAATTTACTCTAATTTAGCACGCTAAACAGTGAAATGGCTCGGGTTTTGGAATGAATAAATTATGACGTCACAAAGAAGGCTGGTCTTATGTTTTGGTCCGGAGCGGCGTTCGTACTAATGGATATTTTTACGTCTTATGCCTCGGTCAGATGAGACCTACGGGTGGTCCCGGGCCCGTAGGACTTGGGGAGCCGTACGGGCCTGTAGCCCGTGGGAAGTCCGTAAGAAATCACCTTCCTGCGATGTTGTGGTCACATGCATACGGGCGGTCTACGGGCGTTCTACGGGTTCTCTGCGTCTTCTTCATTTTTTGGATCGATCGCAAGAACCCGTACGTGTACCCTACGGGTTCCGTAAGGTGCACGTGCGGGCACCGTTCGGGCACGTGCGGATGCCGTTCGGGCTTTAAAACACCCGTACGATCAGTCGTGCGGGGCCGTACGGGGCCCGCAAGGGGCCTGTACGATTTTTTTAAAGGACGTACGGGGCCCGCCCGGGCCCGCACGACTGTCTACGGGCCTTCTACGGAAAAATCGTGCGGGCCCGCACGGCATGCCGTGCGATTACCCACGGGTTCTCAGGGTTTTGGCCCTTACGGCGCCCGTAAACTGCCCGGGAGCTTCATGTGACCGGGGCATAATTTACACACATATTTAAACCCCGCAAAAATATACAAACGATATATTATGCATATCAAATCCAATACATTTCGATAACATCAAAGGTTGGGGTCACTGAATGCAGATTAAGTATATTAAAATGAAGACCCTAAGGTACCCCGTTTCGCCATATAAGCCAAGATGCGACCTTGGGGTCTTAAAGATAAAGCGGCGTCCACGTAATGTCATAGAGCTATGATTCTTCCTTCTTTAGTTTCTTCAGGAACCCCGTTTGCACTCTTCCGCCGAGGTTTCTGAAGGCAGCACGCAATGCCTGCATAAGCAACCACCGTCTTTCAGTAGAACAAACCTTAAATACCACAGATGCATGCAGAAAACTCACCAAAGAAAAAAATCCAGGCCCAAATTGTCGCTGATCGAAGGCTACTCTAATGTTTTCTTGTTTACGTTCGAATAGCGTGTGGTTGTGGGTAAAAGCGGTCCGTACAGTACATTCCGAATCTTGACGGAAATAGCGGCTGCGTGGTACGGAGAATACCGAGTGTAGTAATGAATAGTAGTGATACCTATGGGATGTAATATGGACCAAATAACTGAAATAATATTATTTAAATTTAGGTGTAATTATGCTATATATATACTGAGTTTCAAAAGAAATTGTACACAGCACAGTTGCGAAAGAAAGTGATTATTAAAATCATACGCAAGTGCTATTTAAAGCGACTTTCAGGCGCTTTAGTCCTTTGAATTAAACTTGCGGCGTCCCCTAGTTTTCTACATAACTTGCATATTTTGAAAATCATTACTAATAATTATTTGAAATGTTCAAAGCAATTCTTTTTGAATATACATGTACCTAAACGTAGATTATACTGCACTAATAATGTCTGGTAAACATAAGGAATGTGAAAACTCCAAATGTTAAGATCTTTTATTTAATTATTTACGAGCCGGTTCAAAACTCAAAATGATTTTAATGGTGTTTTTCGTCATTTTTAGCACATGTGAGGCCATATATGAGGTCGATTATTATTTATTTTTTTGTGATAGCGGCAGACCACCACATTTCGTCTTAGGTAAAGAACCAGTACTCTTCCGCCATGCGTAAGAATCGACAAGTTCAAACTCAAAATTATACTGGATTAATAAATCGATGTGTTATAGATTACCGCGTGCGTCCCTCAGGATTTCGGTTTTCGGTTTCGGACTACCGTTCCGATACTCTCCAACGTGAGCTTACGGGCCATACGCTGCTATATTAAGCGTATGTAGGTTAGAGGCGACGTTTCATAAAAGTACATACACATGTTACGGTGATATTTTGCACTTAAAATGTTTGTTAGTTGATACACAGTATGTTTATTTAATTGGGTTCAACAGTTTAAGTGAAATATGTCAGTAACATTAAACCCCCAACATGTACTGCCGCTACTGCCGCGATAGTAAATATTTGTAGGAAGGGCCTTTCCAAATTACCACTGCTGCACACAGCCTGTCTGTCAACTAAAATAGCTAATGTAAACATGTTCCTACACATGCTGAAGCAGACGACTCTGAATCACAATAATATTTCACAAATGAACATTGAAACTTTTCCTATACCGTTATAACCACACAAAATCAAGAACGATGACATGCGTTTTATATAAAAAAAAAAACAAAAAAACTCCGTCTTCATTCTAACTTACTACGGTCCATGTAAATTGCTGAAACCAATTACATATGGCTGCTTGATTATTTTAAAAACGCCTCACTGAAAAAGAACAACGATTATACCGTAGTTTAATATCTTATTTCAAAATCAGTTTTGCGCGTAAATGATTTCATTTTCACGTCATCAAATAAAACATTCAAAATTGGTTATTGTAAAAACCCGGTTTTGAATAGGCTTTCGCGACATAAGGGTAACAGTTGTTTGTAAGGATTCTTGAAACTATATACATGGTGCGTTTTCAAAAGTCCTCATGTATAGTAATAACGTTTCCTTTCCAGTGGAACAATACGTTTGGTAGGTGGGCAACTAGACATGAGATGTTCGAAGAACAGGCCTGGAATTCACCAACCATTCTTCGAACTATTCTTAGACTTGAGCTCAAGTACCCAAATTTCTTTAACAAATATTCCCATGATCTTCATAGATAAACAATCGTATGAAGTTGCTATTAAATAGTATTAATAATATTCATATATATCAGCTTGTTATGAACGTTTATACTTAAAACTTTTGGAAATATTTGTGATTGAAAGTTGCATACTTGGGCTTAAGTCTAAGACCATTTTCAAGAATGGTTAGTGAATTGAAGGCCAGCAATTAAAGCTTTTAAATGAGATTTATTTAAGATCATTTCGATCATTTTCATACAAAAATGAAAAAAAAAACACTGAGTATTTTTGCAAAATAAATTCAATAAATTCGCACTAACGTGTCAAAGCCATATGCAAAACGTGTCCCGTCCTTAGCAGGAATATGGAAAATAAGCTTTTACATCTAACTCTGTTTCAAACAGGAAGTAGGGATATACTGGTATTCGGCGCCGTTGAGCTTCAGCTTTTGAGCAGAGGATCTAACAATGTACAAAGAGTCGATACGTTTTGGAGCAGACAATCATTTTTTGCAGCAGACGACATATTTTGCGGCTGACATTAGACGTCAATTTACAAAATAATATGGAAAACTGCCTTTTAATATATATTTTAAATGTAAACAATAACCATACATGTGTGGTTATTTTTTTTTTTTTTTTTTTAAATAATTTAACACAATGTTCCAAAATAGGTTGACGTCATAAACGGAAAACATAACATACGTCATGTGCTTATTTCAGCAAGGACAATCTACAAAAATGCACTCCTTGGTGAACTATGGAGCAGATTTTGTTTTAATTGTTAAAGTTTATGAAAAGGGGCATAACTCTGCATTGGATAATTGATAAGGAGGAACTGTATAAAGTTTCATGACCATAGGCATGATATATATAGTTTACCAAGTTATGAGCTATGTTAAGTTGCAGGTTAAAGTTTTATGAAAAGGGGCATAACTCTGTCGAAATGAAAGTAAGAATTAGTGGACAAGTCAACGGCATTGAATAACTGATAAAGAATTTCTGTATAGCGTGTTATAACCATAGGTCAATCTTTTGCCAAGTTATGAGCCGGGCTATGTTTTATGAAAAGAGGCATAACTCTGTCGAAATGAATTGAATTGAATTGAATTGCATATTGTTTAACGGCTCATCAACACAGTATAGGTTATTAAGAGCCGCCCCAGAGAGAGGGGAAGGATACATAGGAATCCGGGAGCCTGCCCTACTCTTATTATCGAATAGATTCCTATGGTTCTTTAACGTGCTCGGATGATAGACCGATACACGGGACCGCCCGGTTTACGTCCCCATCCAAAAGTGTCTTGCCCAAGAACACACCGACGGAACTCAGTGGCACCACGGAGGATTGAACCCGGGGCCTCCAGTTACAAATCCGCCGCGCTACCGACTGCTCCACCCAGCCCTCCTTGTCGAAATGAAAGTAAGAATTAGTGGACAAGTCAACGGCATTGTATAACTGATAAAGAATTTCTGTATAACGTGTTATAACCATAGGTCAATCTTTTGCCAAGTTATGAGCCAGGCTATGTTACAGGTTAAAGTTTTATGAAAAGGTGCGTTACTCTGCCAAAATTAAATCAGAGTTATTGGAAATATATTCCGTGGGGTAATATGAAGATATGTGGGAAATGTCATGAACATATGCCAAACACTTTTCAAGTTATGGCCAGTTATGAGCTTGGTTTGGTTGTAGGTTTTAAAGTTTTATGAAAAGGGCATAACTCTGCCGAAATGAAAGTCAGAGACATTGGTCATAAGTAACTACATTCCTCGGGGTAAGATGAATACCAGTGTGAAGTTTCATGAAGATAGGTCAAACACTTTTTATGTTACGGCCAGCTATGAGCTTGCAGGTTAAAGTGAAAAGCGGCATAACTCTAGGTAAGGACAAACCGGGTCTTCCCATGCTTCTTACATGCTTTATGTAATGGATCGTATCGCTAGAGGAGCTTACGTGAGTGCATGTTTAAAATTGTATTTATTAAACGAATTGAACTGAATGTTGTTTAACGTTAATCAACACAGTATAGGTTATTTCGAGCCGCCCCAGAGAGGGGAAGGATACATAGGAATCCGGGAACCTGCCCTACTCTTTAAATAGATTCCTATGGTTCTTTTACGTGCTCGGAGGATAGACCGATACACGGGACCGCCCGGTTTGCGTCCCCATCCGACGGACGAGGCGAAGGGAAAGTGTCTTGCCCAAGAACACACCGACGGAACTCAGTGGCACCACGGAGGTTACAAATCCGCCGCGCTAGCGACAGCGCCACGCCAGCCCTCTTATTAAAAGAGATGGATAATATTAGAGATGGATAATATTACAGGTCATAGGGTAATTCTGCGCATTCACGGTTAAAAGTGGTCATAAAAAGAATCAAGGGCAAACTAAAAATATTTTCCTTTTTGGTTTGTGTTGACATACCACTGCCATTTAAACTTACTTGTTTAGACAATATTCATTGACATTTTCATGTCAGAATGTGTCACTAAACAAAACACTAGTGACACTAAAATTGACCTGCTATTGCTGCGCACCTAAACAAAATTCTCTCACACGTGTATTTTTTAAAACTAAATTTATTTCTAAAAATATTTTTTTGTACCAACTGGACATTTTCAGGTATCTGTACAGTACTATTTGTTCATAAACAGTTTTACATTTTTAATCATCTGATTGGCATTTTTGAAGGTTATGGGTCAAAATGTTAATGAAAGTCATACGTTTTACAGTTATTTTTGTAATTATTTTAAAAATAAGTTATATTTCCAATCTCTATATAAATAAAAAGATTTAAAAAAAAAAACTAAAAAAAACGCGCAATTTGTGTGATATTTGACATATGTAATTGTTTGAAAATAAAACGTCAACTGCGTGTGATATAACAAAAACAGATTATAAATAAGGCGATTTTTGCCGGAGCAAAATCAATTAAGCGGCAAACTTTCATTTAATATATTTACTGTGTCGACCATTAACTATTTACATAACTATGGCTTAAACTTTAGATTTTTTTATCGGATTTGATTTACCAAGATTATTTCTTTTAGGAATATATACTTTTATATATACTACCAAAATAAATTATTGTGTTATAATCGTGTGGACCAAGCGGTGAAAATCATATATGAATACAGTCAGGTAATGTTAATGGGGCTTTCTGCATTCGTGAAAACTCGGCAAATCCCGTCAATCTTCGGGCTCAAGCCTCGTGTGTATATCGACGCTGCGGTATGTTCCAAATCTAGTCTCGGCCAGCTAGACCGTATCATGCATATATCGGTCTGGGCAGATTAGGCCAATTAAAGCGCCCACTAGCGATTAGCCCAATTTATAAAGATTAACTAGACTGCTTCACTGCGCACGCACCGTTTCACTCATACAAGCTGAGTAGCAGTCTATAAATAAACGTACAACGTCAATTGTTGATGCATCAGTTAAACTTTTTAACGTCACTTGCTGCTTCTCATAAGTTAAAAATAAGAAATTATTATTAAATTAACTTAAAAAAAAATGTTTTTGAAAGTCTCGTTGAATCTCTCAAAATCTCGCCAAAATCGCCCAAAACGTTAGGGCGATTTGAAACGTCCTATTTTCCCCCAGGCCCTGGTTCTGGATCCATGTAGCATAGCGTAACGAAGAAATCAGAAGCGGCCGGGTGACCGAGGCTATTCATAATCTTGACATTGTGTTAGCCGGAAAGCAACGGCACAGAAAATAGTGCACTGTTGCTATATAAACAATATAGCCGGTTCGTTGAATACACGCGTTGATGTTTACTTTGCATTGTATGATTGTTATTTACAATACAGATGAAGGTGTTATCACTGCATAGATGGAGACATCGGCAAAATGACATGGTAAAAATTCTTTTGAATGCAAATTTGTTTTGGCCGGAATTTAAGACGCGTTCTGCTAGGATGACGTAACCAATACGGAAACCTTCGAGTTATGCTTCGAAGAAGTAAGTGAGACGTTGCGAATAGGCATTCTGGTCATACTTCTAAAATTATTAGCATATTTGCTTTTTAACGTTTTTCTACTGGATGAAACCTAACACGGGATGTCGTTTTCCAAATGAACTCCTCTTCTTATAGGAACTTCGTTTCTTGCGCGATAGTCATACCATATATTATTTTATTTTAAATGGGTTTGTCAAAACATAAAATGCCATTTTAAATATATCTGTCTCTACATCCTGCAACAATCTCTTTCGAGCATAGTTAGTAAAAGAATAAAAGTAAAAGTTTGACAGTAAGACAAAAGATCATGATAAGTGAGAGCAGGGCCCTATATGTTGATTTTGTGATAGATAAAGACAATAGTTTGGTGTTAAGTGCCATGTTTAAAGGTAAAGACAATAGTGCCATGTTTTAACATGTGGTTGATTTGGTATACACCTGGCTTGAAACGGAGACTTCATCATCGGGTAACTTGTTTTGCACAGGACAATTGTCATTGGATGGTTTATAATAATTTACTGTTGTATGCATTTGGCTCTATGAGGTGCATTTATGGCGACAATTGCGTCGCAACTTAACCATGAACACTTATGTAAAATATGATATGACGTGTGTCAGTTTTCGAAAGATTGCCAACCAAAATCTCGTTACTCATTTTCGTGTTAGAGTAGTTATGTGTAGCCCATCTTGCAGCTCTATGTTGAACCATGTCCAGTATATGTGCATTGTGTCAAGTGAAAGGACTACACACAGAGGAGGCATACTCCAGCTGGCGCCTTGTCATGTTTTTGTATGCTTGTCTTTCGATGTGTTGGAATTGAATTAAAGGTTATATAGAGCCGCCCCAGAGAGAGGGGAAGGATACATAGGAATCCGTGAACCGTGCCCTACTCTTATTATCGAATAGATTCCTATGGTTGTTTAACGTGCTCGGAGGATAGACCGATACACGGGACCGCCCGGTTTACGTCTCCACCGACGGACGAGGCTAAGGCATAGTGTCTTGCCCAAGAACACACCGACGAAACTCAGTGGCACCACGGAGGATTGAACCCGGGGCCTCCGGTTACGAATCCATCGATGTGTCGGTGTTGTGATTGGATATTTCGTTTAGTAAAACCAAGTCTACGATTAAGAGATGTAGCTAGGTTATTTATGTGTAATCCAGCTCATGTCATTACTAATAGTAACTAAAATGTATTGTGCGTGGACTGTTGACGGAAATACATGTCCATGTAGAGTATATAAGGATTTGATTGTGTGCCTTGACTTTATTATAGGAAGGACTAGGCAATTAACTGGATTAACATTCATCGCCCATTTCTTTTCCCATTGCTAAAAACTATCTAGATCTCTTTGGAGGGTGCTATTGTCTGTGGCAGTGTCAGCTACAAATATTCTTACCTGTGAAGATATGTTTTCTGGTAGGTCATTTATTCACAATAGGAAGAGAATCGGCTCCGGGACACACCCTTGCGGTACACCTGAGGTGACTGGTACATTAAGGCATACAGGAAGTAAATCACTTTGGTATTCATGCCTGGTGTATCGAAAGGAGTTCCCAATAATATAATCCGTCACTTTTTCTTGTGATAAAAGGCATTTTTGAGTATTTAGGGTCTGTTTTTCTGGCTGAAATGGGTTCATTGACTTGTTTGTGAGAGGTAAGAACCATTTGCATGGCTATATGTTGATTTTATTTATCACTTGAAGGTTTTGAAAATGAAAGTAGAATACATGTAAGGGGTGCCGAATGAATGCATTTTGTTTACGGTGGCAACAAAGATCAGAATTTTATTTTCTTATATGCCACATGACCCCTACTTTTCTCAGCAGTTTTCTAGAGAGGAAGGCCACATCACTAAGAGTATGTAAGTGAATCTTAGTTTGAACTTCATTTTGAAAAATGATCAACTAGGGAGGTTTTTAAAATTTACCCAGGGCTCAATGGGAGTTTATTTACTTCCGGTACACCATAATGGATGATTTTCTTTAATGTCTACTGCCTGTGTCCTACCGATAAGGCTATGATCTAGTTCAAAGTACATCCCTCAACGCAGGTTATTGAAGGTTGAAAAGGAATTTGACTTACCTCATCAATCATCAAAAGTTTGCTGAAGTGTAGCAGTACCACGTCTGTTTGACGGCCACAAACTATTAGTTGTCTTAGAATGTCGTCTAACAGTTCTACTAGCTGCGTCGTAGAAAATATTATACTTACAGAAATGCAACGTTGGAGGCAGTAATATGTTCCATAACCTCGCAAGGTATGCAGGTGACTGAAATGGGCCTGTAGTTTACGGGTTACTTCTTCCTCCTTTCTTGTAGAATGGACTGACGTTTGCATGTGTCCAGTCTTAAGGACATATTTCGAGCCTATTGTATTTATTCTTCCTCCTTCCTTTTAGAATGGACTGACGTTTGCATGTGTCCTGTCTTAAGGACATATTTCGAGCCTATTGTATTTGGGGAGTGGGGTGGGGCGGGGAGAGAGAATTTCTTAAGGTAACTGTAAATCACTGTTAGCCTTGCAATTTCATTAGAACATTGTGATATTCAACTTTGATTCAGATTATGAGGCCCACCCACTAAAGCCTTTTCGTGTCTAGTAAACTATAAACACACAACAGAAAGTTGTTCATTAAGGACTATCGGTCAGCCATCTTTGATCCAAAAAATCCAAAATCGATGAGATATGGTCAAGTGAATTTTTCAACGACGTATTAATTTTAGGCACGAGCAATGTCAACCACATAGTACATGACAGTAATTCAACACTATTGATGTGAACATAATATTAGAAAGAATACTTATATGGCAGAAATTGTGCGCTTTATATTCGAAAAGTTTGGTACAGTTTTACTCAAAGTTGTTTTGTTTTTTATGTGAAATCATACGTTTATAGAGACATCCTTTCCGAATAAAATAAGCCATGTTATCACATCATCCAAAATTCGAAGTACACCATGTCGTTTCGTAGGTTCTTCTGTAGACATGGTTTTATTTCCTCCCGCTGCCTTATCAGTGTTGATTTTGCTAGTAGTTTTAAGATACCGTTTAAATCTATTTTAAATATCTGGGAACTGACTGTTATATTCAATGGATACATTGATTGTCTACATTGGTCCGTCCTCTACTTTCCTAAGTGTCCGAGACTTAGTGGAGATAATGGGTTGAACACCGACTGAATCTGACTGTTCAGTGCATTCGCTTTATCTTTATCTGTATATTGTTTGTTCTCCTTCAGTGGGGCTCTACCTCGCCGATCTAGTCGGGCATATTTAATCAGTGAGAACATTTTTTGATTTGATGGAAACAGTTGAGTTACCTGGATTTATGGTCTCCCCAATGAGGTTCAGTCCGAGTATATCTGTAATGTAATTACTAGATTGAAATTTAGAAAATGTTTTCTGTCGTTTGCCTTACCTGATATTTTCGTGTCAGAAGTAAGCTATATTTCTTTCGAATACATATTTCAATGTGTTGAGTGATCAAACGCAATGACTTCTGAACCAATGCTTTTAGCAGTAATACTCGTATATTGTGTGATACATTCAGATATTGCACTTTTAAATTCTTTCCTTGGTCCTTCCTTGGTCCTTCAACTGACTTCGGCTCGTGGTTAGAATCAAAACGTTAGCATTAAAAGGAGTTTAAATTTGTTTTTATGGCGGTTATGTATGTCTAAACTTCAACGAATCCCGCACAACCTTAACATAAAGTCCGGACTTACTCAATAAGTGCGTGATTAGGCAAAGTGTACATATGCATTAACTTCATAAAACATAAAGCTATCATATACTGAGCAAAATAAACTAGCACATAAAATGCATGTCATTTACATAGACGAGATACAAAGCCGTGTATGTTCGGTGTCAATGATAAAATAACATATACATGACAAATGATATTGCTGCAAAGTCATTAGTAAACAAAGTCGTTGATAAAAACTAAAGTAAATATGATGGAAACATACGTTTATAGATTATCAAAAATCGTTCTCATTTCATTGAAAAGGGAGGTTATTTTACAATTACGAAATGTGGAGTATTTTTGTTTGGGAAAGACAACCGTTTGTAAACACATTTCAGCGGTTTTTAAACAATATTCTTGTCAACGCCAGACATTAAATTTGCTCAAAGCAATACGCTTGTATAATGAATAAATTGTTTTTAATATATGGGAGGTAATTCTGATACTTCGCTTAGAAATAATAAAGTAACACTATTTTTTTTGGAAAATCACATCCTTAGCAATCACATTTAAGCAAACTTAGGATGCAAAATTTTGCAAAATCTTTACGTTACAGTACAGTACTGAAATGGCTCAATTCTTCAAAGAGGAACTTCAACATTTATGAATTTCTTGTTACAAAGTGTATGTACTGTGATTAAAACGTATGTACAAAATGCAAGTTGTGTCCTTTTTTTTTTACTAACTGCAACTTTTTTTTTTTTACAAAACATCTTGGGATTTCTTTGGAATATTATGTGGAATTAAGTGTGAAGTATATACAATTTATCATGTCGATCTGTAAAATTCTGCCGAGAAACAGTGTTCGGCAGTAACTTTTGATGACGTCATGGTATATTTGAGGACGTCTGGGTATTTTTGAACGGAAAGAAATGGTAAAAAAGGTCAATTAAATGATTTTAAACGATCAACATGATAAGGTAGTGATAAGTTAGTGCCTGATCTCATCCAGTTTATTAGGTTCGGCATGAAAAACAATGAAACCCTTGGCACAGCCTCGGGCTTCATTTTTTTTCTTAGCCGAACCTGGACCTGATAAACTGGATGAGATCAGGCACTAACATGATATTCTCTATATATAGCGGTTATTTCCGAGTTGCCTTTCTTTTTCGCTTCAGTACATTTAATGTTATTTCTATTATGAATATTACATACATTATATATTTGTTTGTTTTATGGTGTTTTACGTCATTTTCAACACATGCAAGGTTATATATATGACGGTCGATTTTTTTGTGGTGGAGGCTACATTCAAAAGTTATTCAGCTGATTGCTTCATCAATAGTTTATTGCTTCATCAAGATTTTAGCCTCGTCCGTCGGATGTGGACGTAAACCGGGCGGTCCCGTGTATCGGTCTATCCTCCGAGCACGTTAAAGAACCATAGGAATCTATTCGATAATAAGAGTAGGGCAGGTTCCCGGATTCCTATGTATCCTTCCCCTCTCTCTGGGGCGGCTCTAAATAACCTATACTGTGTTGATGAGCCGTTAAACAACATTCAATTCAATTCATCAAGATTTTGAACATACCGAAGCGCCGTGATACACACGAGGCGGGATCCCGAAGAATGACGGGATTAGTCGAGCCTTCACGATTGGTTGTTTTCACATGACGTCGCTACGTTACGCGGCTATAAATGCGTTCGCTCTAAAAATAATGCGACACCTTAAACCAAATTTAACGTTACTAACATGCATTTTATGAAGTAAGATTTCAAATAATGATACATAGTTAAGGCGTCTGAACTATGATATACCCTGCAAACAATTGGGATTAGATGTTTTACTGTATACAAACACGGTGAGTCGGCCCTCATTTGCATCTGTAATACTAGTGTATAAGGTACCGACCATTTTGATTTCTGTGGGGGGGCCTGGGATTTTTTTTGAAAAAATATTCTGGCCCTTGAATTGCTGAAAAAAAATATCCTGGCTCTGACTTGATGGAAAAAAAATAAACAGTCCCTCAAATTGTTGGAAAAAATAATCTGGCTCTGAGTCCAATTAGAGGGAAAAGATCTGGCTCCATCTTCAGTCAATAAGATAAATGTAGATCTACTTCATCAGCCACTGGATTCAACATGGATATGTTTAACCACAATCTGGCTACATCCACAACTTCTGCTCAGAAGTTTATTGAAATCTCAAGTTGAAATGAGTTTTAGAAGTGATAGTATTCATGGTTGTAATAAATGTGATCTGTATAGATCATGGTAGTAATACATGTGGTATACATTAGTCATGGCAGTTATAAATGTAGTATACACTGGCAATGGTCACAGTAAATGTGTTGTATAAAGTGTTATAAAGTGACCATGGTAGTAATTTGGTATACAATGATTATGGTAGTAATGAACATGATATTCACGGTTATAATTAATGTGGTATACATAAGTCATGGTTGTTATAAGGCCATTATTTTTTGATAATTTGTTTTACGACCTCCTACGACAAAACGATTTTTCCCCCCTTCCTCCTACAGCTAATATTGCAATCCTGTGAGGGTGACAGTGAACATTTGTCAACCTTCTAAGGCTATTTAATTTATTATACTGAAAAATATGTTTGAAAAAGACATTTGGTTCTGCTAAATTTTCCTTTGAAATACATGGTCACTTCTCTCTGTTCAAAATCTCAGTTCTCAGCACCTAGAAAACATTTTTTGGCGGATGGTTCTTTATGTTCTTTCGGAATCTTCAGCTGTGAACTCACGAGTAAACTTCAGATCATCTTCAGAAAGTTGTGCAAACTGTGTCAGCCATTTTAGTAAATGTTCACTGATTTTCATTGGACATCCCAATACATAATTATAAACTTGCTTTGACTTCACAATCATAAGACAGTATTATACTGGGGTGACATTCCAAAAAAATACTATCATTCAGTGACTCACTCCACATTACAAGCGATATGCGATATTACAAAAATGGGAAAATAAAAGTCTTTGAACATTATACATGGATGTTTGACATGAGGTATATTATTAATAAATATGGTATCAAGTAGTCATGGTAGTAATACATGTAGTATGCATAGCTCATGGTAGTAATACATGGGGTATTCAGTGGTCATGGTAATAATGAACGGGGTATTCAGTGGTTATGGTAGTAAGTCTTAGTAGTCATGGTAGTACTAAATGTGATATACTGTAACAGTATATCACATTTAGTACTACCATGACTAATAAGACTAAATACCACATTTATTACTACCATGACCACTGTATACTACAGTGGTCATGATAGTAATACTTGCAATATGCAGTGGTCATGGTAGTACTAAATGTGATATACAGTGGTCATGATAGTAATACTTGCAATATGCAGTGGTCATGGTAGTACTAAATGTGATATACTGTGGTCATGATAGTAATACTTGCAATATGCAGTGGTCATTGTAGTACTAAATGTGATATACAGTGGTCATGATAGTAATACTTGCAATATGCAGTGGTCATGGTAGTACTAAATGTGATATACAGTGGTCATGATAGTAATACTTGCAATATGCAGTGGTCATGGTAGTACTAAATGTGATATACAGTGGTCATGATAGTAATACTTGCAATATGCAGTGGTCATGGTAGTAGAAAATGAGTTAAGCAAAAGAGTAGCCATGACAGTTATAGATGTGATGTACTTTGGGCATGTTAGTAATCAATGTAGTATGCAGTGGTCATGATAGTATTACAATACAAGGGTCCTGGTACTTATGCGATGGACTTTGTGAATATCATCAACAAGTAAATGGACTTAAGAAGCAGCTTAAGCCACATGCAGTGCCAGGTTACAGACAAAGCCATGGGCTATATGCCAGTGTTAATAAGAATGGTATGGAACATGGTAGTCATTGCCCAGTACAAAACGATCCCCTACCAAACAAAACATCCAATCAATTCAGAAGAGCAAAAGGGGGCTGACATAGAAAGCAGACAAGTACAAGCATAACTAAATATTAACACCAGCACATGAAGTTCTATCCACCAAATATGTAAAGATCCATATTAAACAAAAGAGCTGTCGAAAGGACAGCATTCTCCACTATTCAAGGTCAATTTTAAACAAGGTCACTGACACTTCTGTCTCACCAATCATGGTGCCAGTTCATTCACAAGGTCAATTCTTAATTGTGGAGGTTAATAGGAGGTGGCGACTGAGGTAGGGTGTAGGGGTGCGGGGTGGGGTGGTCAGTGAACATATATACCGAAATATCAAAGCAAGACCTTCAATACCCCAGAAAGAATATGAACTTGGTGGGGAGGGGAAGTGAAGTGTTACTGAATAGGGAAAAAAAACAGAAATAATATAATATTTTCATTGGAGATGGGGGTTGAGAGGAGGGTGTTGGGAAGGGGATGGAAGAGAATATGATGATGCAGACATGGTAACTGAAGAATAGAATAAATATTTGTCTATCTGGGAAGGTGTGGGGTTTATGGGGCTAATGATATATACAGGCTTGCCATTGTTATTGGATGTATGCAGTGGTTTCATTGAAATATATGAAGCTGCTTAAAAAACTTTAACTGAAACTATAAGTTGAAAAATAACATATCATCTGGCTAAATGAAATAAAAGTTGTGAAATATGATTGTGTCTGTAAGTGATGACACTTGTCAAGCTCCTTTGGCTGAGATATATGGCTAGTGGGTATTGAAATAAATGGACTTGCCAACAAATAAAATAAAGCAATTCGAAGTCGAAAATTATAGGCTACATATTTCTAAAATACAATAGAGAAAATATTTATCCAGAAAAAGGCCATAATTTTGCTAAAATGCAATACAGAGTTATGGAACATGTGTCTGCTAGCATTCACGCTTTACTGAAGTTGTATTAATAATTAACAATCACCTATTGAAATAAAGGACTTGCCTAAAAACTTTAACCAGCATTTTTGAAGTCAAACAAAAAAACATAACTTTGCTTAAATGCAATACAGAGTTAATATGGAACATGTGTCCTACTAGTGCCCTTGATATTCAAGGCTTTACTGAAGTTTTGTTGATGTACAACTTTAAGCTGTTAAAATAAATGGACACTTTAATCAGAAATTCAAAGTAATAAAAAAACATGCATTTGCTTAAATGCCAAACAGAGTTATGGAACCCTGTGTCTACCAGTGTCCTTGATGGTACTAATGACATATTTCAAGTTTCACTGACCAGTGGTTGCTGAAATAACAGGAAAAAATAAATTCCGGCTCAAAGGAAAATCCATTCCAACCCCCCACCACCCTCCCGCGAGAAATAAGTCATGGCTTTATTACACTTCTCCCAACCCCCCCCCCCCCCCCCCCCCCCCCCCCCCCCCCCCCCCCCCCCCCCCCCCCCCCCCCCCCACTCCCGCGAGAAATAAGTCATGGCTTTATTACACTTTTATGTGATAAAAGTTTATACTGACATTTTTATAACGTCAACACACTGTACATACTGTAATACGAATGAATGATCATAGCTGGAGTAGATCCTATCGCTCATGTGTTTTATAACGAAGAATGAAGAGCCCGTAGATAGAAATGTATACTACCCAACAATGGTTTTGAAGGATATAATGTCAGAGGCGTAGCTGTGTTGGAAATGGTGTGTATGCACACTAGATTTATTCAGTGCTAGGGGGTCAGGGTCATGCTCCCCCACTCCTTCATTTTATTATTTAAAAAAAAACAGAATGCTGATCATGGGTTTTTAACATTATTATTTTGCCGATGTGTAGGCGCTTGCTTACAGTGCCTAAAGGTAGCTATGCCACTGAATGCAATACAAATGACCCGTATATAGAATGTATGCTATCTCTCAATGGTTGAAGAAAACATGTATATTGTAGCATGGTCGCATATATTTATATTTATGTTGTATTTGCACAGTGGTAAATCATTTAATTGAAGATAACACCTAACAGAATGACTGGTGTACTCTAACTTCCAGTTATCGGACGTTAGAAGTACTTAGAATGTGGCAGACAGATGAAATGGACATGCTAGGCCCATCTCGATGTTTAAATCAACTCGATGAGACCATACTCTATCTATTACATGCAATACGAATGATCCATAAACGAAACATATCACAGCTCCAGTTACAACGAACCCCTTAACACACGATTCCATTGTAATACTCTGGCAATCGAAAATAATCCCTCCACGGCATATATTAAAATAACGTAAATATTGCCAAAACTCATATAGTCTAAATGACTCGATGCAAAGCAATAAAAACAACATAATTAATTACATTGAATATAGTAACCAGTAAGTAAACACTTAACATATATCGAAGTATCTGACCTACATAAACACATTCATGATATCTTAATCAATATTCTACAATTTTCTACAAAACTAAAACATAACTTAACACGAAATACAAGATACACGTATGGGATTATTAAGATATATATATATATTTACTTATTTTACTTACTTCCAATAGTTATAATATTAATCCAAACACCTTTCACAGACTGCTATATCCTCAAAGTATGACACAATATTACGCAAACTAAATGAACTACAAGTGCGTAAACAGAGTTCGTGTTTAATGGACCATTATATAAAGTACAAACTACTTATTAATTTAAAAAAACAAACAGAATGAAACAATTTAAATTTAGAAATGGGCTATGTCTTTATTTAACACGAGGGTGAACTAGATCATCACGTTGTCGCAGTATTGTCATCCAAAATAATGGGGAACGCTACTGTAGACGAAACAAAGGTAATCCAGAGTTCATGTCAAAATAAGGTGAAACGCAACTGAAGTGTGCAGTTT
>JAWPHD010014385.1:0-61689 GCA_037043455.1 Cyrtodaria siliqua
CTACTCGTATTATGTGGATTATTGAGATGTGTGTGTGAAACAAGAGTATAACTACATGATACTGACATGATGGTCCCTATGGTTTTCGAATCTAAAGCCTTGTCCCACTCTAACTACTTTATGTTTTCACTAGATTTTCATGAAAATGTATAGGAAGTAGCATTGTGATGTTTAGTAGAGCTTATTGCCAGGACATTCGGTTGAACGATAGTTTGCAGTCGTAATGGAACTTGAAGTGTTTTTTTTTTAATCTGAAGTTTGTTCGCTCATACTCTTATTTTTCATCTGAATTTCATGAAACTTGGTAGGGAAGTTTTGCGGCATAAAACTCTTTTCTGCAATCATAATAAACACAATACGGCATATACATTATCGTGTATTCCGCATTATCGTGGTACGACTATTACACACGATATTTATGATATATATGACGATTAGTGACGGTCCACAGCTCGTGAGCTATTTTCTACCAGAAGGGAATCCCCAACACCACCGGAATATAAAAGGTAAATTAACTGCATAAAAATTTCCTAAAGTATTAAAAAAAGTAAAAACTGTTAAAGAACAACTATTTTTTTAAGTTGGGACAATGTTTCTACCTCATTATATCCCCATAACAATGTTACTTTGTGTTACAATCACTCACATCTTCCTACTAGGTCACCCCATGTTTCGACTATATCCAATTTTTCAGAAGGGGTATCATAAAAATGCATTGCGTAGCACATCACCGTACATTCCTATAATAAAGAGCATTTACTCTGTCAAGAAAAATAACACCCAGCATTCTCGATATGTGGAGTTTGAAATTAAAAAAGAGCAATCAGGGACTGGCTTTTGAAGCTTGTGTTCTTGATTTAAAATATTATAGAACATGAGAATTCCTAATTCACCCACACACCCACCACCAAACACACAAGGAAAATTGTTATCTGTACTAGGGTTTTAGTTTTAGGTTAATATAACATTGATTTTGTTTTTGTTTAAGGTTGGCAAAAAGCATGGGTCCTGAAGAGAAAAAAGTATGATCCAGGATGCACATGGACCACGTTCTTTGAGCCAGTCCTGAAGGGTGACTGCAACTGTGTATAAGCTGCTATGATCTATGATGTGCCACCAACAGACACCTGTGGGATCGCTTTCATTTTGGGCGGGTTTCACTACGGGATAAGGCCAGCCGGGGAGTGCACTGTTGCTCAACTAATAAAGAGGAACTTTGGGACTTGTGGCATATCTGAAAGTGAATTGCATGAAGCTGGATTTGGTCTGAACTAATTCATTAATTGAAGGTCTCAGAGATGCATATGTGTCAATGGCAGAGCCCATCCTTTTTGTCCTGAAGGCCCCGGGAAAAACGTTCATGAAAGGGTTTTTGGAAAAGGGCTTCACGTCCCTATCTATGAGAAAGGCTGATCCCCACTGGCGAAATCAAGTGCAAACACAGTCAAACCAACGGTCATATCTGATCACCTTTAAAAAATTGACGAGCTTAACATAAAAAGATAAACCTGCTAATATTTTAAATTTCTATGAATTGGGTTTTTCAATTGATCCTCAAACAGAACGGGTTGATAGCATCCCAAAGGAAGGCAAACATGTGCATGCTCAAGTTAGTGTGTGTGGCAATAAAGACAGCACTATAACAGTAATGGCATGCATCAGTGCTCGGGTAGGGTCTCTTCCACTGCAATGGAATGTCATTAGAAAATATGTACGACAGGATGGGACTTTAGAGGCTCCATCTACGAGAGTGGTTATGTGAGCAGATGAAATAATATATGAGTACTTTACCAAGGTTATTGATCTTAAGAGTGAAGAGAGACCCCTGCTTGTAATTTTCGATGGTTCAATGGGACCACTTAAAATGAAAAAAACAATACGATTTTGTCTACAAATGACATTCATTTGTACTGTCTCCGGCCCATACAACGACACCTATGCCAACCATTGAGACAAAGGATGCTTCAAGGTATTACGAGACAATATACTATGATAAGGCTAGAGCAGTTATGTTTGCCTCAGAAAAAGGTTTATTGATAGATATGACTTTCCACCCAATATTTAAAGGACAGCTACCTCACAGCCATGACACCATCATAGATTAGAAACTCTTGTTATCAACTGGTATCTATCCATTTGACAGGCACCATAGTGTCTACAGCTGTCAATGGCACCTTCAAATTATACCAGTACCAATGCTGGCTAGATGGCAACACCAATGAAGATGCTGCCATGCAACTTGAGCAAATTGAGTTACAGATGATGATGATGCAGGTCTGTCACAGACTGCTGATGTTCCTACTATTGAGCCAGACTTTGCAACAAGACAAGCCATCCATATTAGAGCCTCTCATCCAGGCAAACATATCCTCAGAAGAACTGGCTAGAAGCTGTTGTTGCCACAATTGACGTCGAAACAAGTCAGAAAAGGAAAAATGAGAAACGTTATTGAAGGGTAAGGCAACATTGTTACATCGCATGACTTTTTAAAGAAACGCAGGAGCAGCTGACTTCAAAAAGAGAGTAATGAAAAAGAGAAAGAAGCGAGAAAAATAAAAAGAGGAAGAACACCAACGGCTAATAAAAGCAATACACAAGAAAATGAAGAAAGAAAAAACGCTAGAAACTAAGAAGTACAAATAAAGAAAAATGTAAAAGTTCTGAATTGAAGCAGGGGTCTATGAAAGAGAATTAGAAGAAGGTAAAAAAAAAGAAAACATCTGTGATTTCATTTATATCATGTAGTATATCGTCATTATCTGTGTCGAGAGACGATCAGACTAACTAAACATGGGCATATGTCATGTAGAGTACTGGTGTAGAGAAGTATGTCGGTGGGTGGAGTGTGATGGCGAGATGTGAAAAATGGGTTTCACCAGCTGTATATTGAGAGCACGTTTGGGAAGCATGTATTGTGGGAATAATGCTTCTTGTGCGAAAATGTAGAAATGAATTCAAATTTCAATGTGAAAGCATTGTCAGTGTTATCAGAACACATATAAATAGTTGAACAGTTTGTGGACACTATATTGTATGAGATAAATCAGTAACTTCCGCATCTTTATTATTGTTTTCTCATTGAAACTTGCTATGCTTATTCTTGTCTGGTGGGTGACAGCAGCGAACAGTCGCTACCAAAGAATCTGCAATGTCTTTAATGAGTATTGATAGTTAATCAAAAAATTCGCTCACAAAGAAAATTAGAAATACATACTAATTACTGATTTTAGTTCAGTAAGTCCGAATGTCTTATATGACATGTTATAATCTTGTATGTAAAAAAGATTTATTTTGAGATGTTTACTTCTCCTACCCACCCCAACCCTCCTCTCTACACTTCCCCACAATAGTAGTTTTATAGATATATTGTTAAATATGTACCAAACTGCAGATTGCACTGCCGTTAATAGACACAGTTTTTGGACGGGGAAGTCTGTCAGATGATGCTGCTATACACAGTAGGAGACAAGTTTTGGGAAGGAGCTTAAACGATTATGTGACGACAATCTTAAAGGATGCTGGTTTTCAGGAAAATGAAACTGCATCAAGTTCTCAAAATGATAGTCAGCCCAATGTCGGTAATGTAGGAGTTTGATACAAGACAAATGTTTGAAAAGTTCCAAATCAGAAACTTTAAACATCAAGCCAACTCAGTCCAGAACACACAAGGTATGTCGCTGTATGTAAGAAAACAGAGCAAGCAAAAGAAATACATTAATTGTATTTCCCTCAAAAGCAAGGACACAGGCGTTTATTGAAACTGGCATCTATACTTGATGAAAAGAAAGATGTTGTAAGAACACACTGATAATGCATATTGTGACAGCTGATGCTATATCTGTATATTGTCATCTTCCCAAAAGTAGTGACCGTGTTTTTCCCAGAACGGATAACACTTGAATATTACACAGCGTAAGGACAATGATGAAATGTGCTAGGCAAGCTTTAATTTTTGATATCCATCCCCCGATATCCGATTAGTGTGTTTTTATGAACTGACAGGATTACAAGGGATGAATTCTCCGAGCTTTGTGATTATCTGCCGAATATGGAGAAACACAAGTGTTGCCACGAACAACAGTTGCCATATTATATGACCAAAATGAGAACAGGGACAGTCAAACAAATTGCTTGGAATGTCAGTTTTGGCATGAAAAAGATATCAGGTCCTAGAGGGCAATTCATGTTCGCACGGAGAATCTCTAATGCGCGACCTTTGTACAAAAACATCTAGGCATGCACCATATAAAAGCCCACGATATGACTTTGCCGCCAATCCATACAACATATGCTGTAAAAACCCTCTGTTCAGATCAAGCGAAGATGCAGATGAACAAGTACTGATCTTGGACGGAACCTATAATATACAGTCATAAGGAAGGTATGGACACTACCTATTCCAGCCGAAAATCCTAATAGCCTGCATAAAAACAGACCACTAGTTAAGCCAATGATGTAGTTGGACTTCGACGGCTAATGTACTTGAGGGTCTTTGGTCCATACCTATGCTAATGAAAAAACAACGATGGCCTAAATCACACTCCATCATTGTCTACAACAGTGATGACATTAACAACTGGCTTAGGACCAAACGATTTATATTCATTGTAGATAGGGGATTTAGAGATGCCATCGCATTTATGGATGACAGGAATTCATGTACACATGCAATCATTCCTACTCAAAGGGTCAATATGCAGCATAGTTTGAAGAAGCCAATACATCACGATTGTGTTACAAAAGTAAGGTGGGTATGTTTATAGCTTCAAATGGCCGTTTGATAGCAATGGAGATTGTAAGATTAAGGGTAATGCCAACTGTCTTATTCCTTGCATAGGAGACTTTGTACGGATTATGTGCGATCACCAACATATTTCGTCCTTCTCTTTCTACACCAAAACAATACTGCAGAACATACAGCGAAGAAGATAGCTGGAAAAGTTGATTGTGAGAGAAATTACAACTAAAGAGTTCTTAGAAGAGACAATTTAATATCAATGCGATCAATATACAGATCAGTGGCCGATGCTCTGACATCCTTGGAAACAATTTTCTCGTCTTGAAATTGGACGAGCTAAGGGAAATACACTTGGAGTTTACCAGTTGAAGCAGGCGCTCACTATACAAAGGAACATTTATACTGAAGGTAGTGAACATAGCTTAGGGATATGCAAAGAGCATCCAACTCTCTAAAGGTAAAGATTCAGTCGGCGACACCCCAACCTCGCACCTACACAATGCCTGGATCGATTTTTACCATCTAGTACAGGAGAAAAAATAAGGAGATTGGTACTGTACCATGGCAAAGTTGGTGGCTGCTGTGCCTCATGTTGCCAGTATCTCGTGGTATATTTTGGACTAGGGAGATACCAGGACAAGTCTAACTGGTACAGTGACATGTGCTCATCCTGTAAATTGTTAGAGTGCCTCACCTTCCAGTTACTGAGGTGGTGTAAGTGATCCAATGTGAGGAATAGGTCTAAAGGCAACATTTAGATGTATATTTGAGCAATCTGTACATACCATTGCTTGGGCTTGATCACACGACCTCCTGCCTGCTTGGTGACACGGTACTTTTATTACTTATTACTAAGCCACTCCGCGGTTTCGGACGAACATATAGCGTATGCAACTTTATATGCATCAAACTACAAGATCATGGTGTTTTAGGGATTGTCGTACATTGATTAACGTGAGGATACTTCTGCATGAATGTTTAATTAGACAGTTCATCGAGAATCTGTTATATAATCAGGAAAAGAAGTATAAGGAAAATCGAAAATACACCATAATTCAACATTTCTCACTTTCAATCAATGTGTTAGAAAAAGTATGTCCCATTTTCGCATTTTACCCTATTCAGATTATCTAGCTTTTAGGCATCTACTTACATTCATCATTTTTCATTTATTTAAAAGTTCATAGAGTATTGTAGTAAGTCATGAGTCTATTACTCACAGTTTAAAAATATTATGTATGTACATATTTTCATGTATATTTTCCCATAACAAAAACACACTACCATCAAAAAGTTAAAATAGCAGAAATGTATTCATGGGTGTGTCGGACTGCCCTCACTGCAAACCATCAGCAATACTGCGAAAGGATAAACACACAAGAATATGTACATGTTATTGAAGAATAAGTGCACGTAACTGTTTATTTATTGTGGAATATATGTGTTAACAACTCTTTATGTGTTTATAAACTTTATATAGAAGTATACAGAGAGACAAATTGGATACAACAAGCCCCGCATCAGGGCTTACGGCATGTGCTTATATATAGAATGAGTATATACCAGATTACAAGAGAATATACATTGTAAATAGCAAATAAGTACAGCTATACAAAATCCTTTCCTTTTAAAGCCTAACAAACTGTTATTAGAGGAAATATGGTAGTTCACTTATTTTCTAACAAAGCAAAATCCATGAGAATTTCATTCATAAATTGTTACATCTAATATTCAATCATAAACGATCGTCCAATTAATTTTTGATAACAACTATTTTTTTCACTTGTCCGTGATTTTTATCTCTTTTCTCTAGAGCAATAATGTGGCTACACCTCTTATTAGAGATAAACTTGGACAACTTTCACATTGGTTTACAAATTAATGCTTATCAGGAGGTTTTGATAAACGACCAGGATTGGTAATAGAATGTTCACTTGTTGTGAATATTTGAGTTCCTATTCTCACTATATAGTTGAGACAACGGGCGGATCTAGCATTTGATTTCGACTATGTCAGATGGGCTTATCATTACTGGGATTTTTACTCAGGATCGTCAAAAAGTTTGATCCTCTGTGTGATTTTGTATCTTGGCTCATTTTACACATAACTATTTAGCTTAGCTTAATGTCTCCTATTTGTCTTTTTTACCCGACATCGCGGTGTATCAATAACGTACGAACGTGGGCCTATCCGCATCTCTAACATCTTTCCATCTACAGAAAGGATTTTTGACCATTACATCATTGTCACCATTCTTTACGGCGCTATGTTTCGCGCACCTCAGCGCGTCTATTATATGCCGCGTGGAACACTTGACGCACATTGTTTTTCTTTTTCCAGAAGTTTTATTTATAATCCACCTGAGATCGTTCTTTTTAATTTACTTGGAATTTGCGGTAAATCGGTTTTAATTTCCTATCCGAACAGTCGTTCCGACGGACTATAACTATTTGCAAGAGGTTGTTCGCTCGGGTAATTCATCAATGCAGATTGTACGGGGCGTCCTGATTTTTCTTAACAGACGTTTGACCGAGTCTGCTACGCCGCGCTCTGCCTCTACTGTTCCCAAGGGCGTACCCTAGGGCTACTGGTAATGTGCTCTGATACCGTACTCTAACATGAAATCTTTGAATACATAGCTAGATGGCATACTGAGGACCGTTATCTGACGGTGATTTTGTCACAAAGACCGTGTCTTGCAAGAATTGATTTCAAATGATATGATAACAGCTTCTGACGTAGTGCTGTTTAACTTTGCTAGTTCTATATATCTACTAAAGTAATCGATTACTAATAGATACGTGTTGTTTTTTCCACGTAAACAATTCTGTTCCGAGGTGTTTCCCAGGGTCGGTCATCGAACTCAGTTGCCATCATTGGCTCCGCCGCGATCATTTTTGTATATAGCACAGGTGTCGCACGAATTTACAAGATTTTCAAATCTTTGCTAAATACGCAATCCACCAAACGAATCTTTAGCTCGGGACTTGCACCTTAGTTATTCCCTGGTGAGAGGAATGTATGCTTGATAGTATGTCAGTTCTCATATCTATTGGGATAATTAACCTGTCAGCCTTCATAAGAAGTCCTTTATCTAACTGTTATTTCCCCCTTGTGAAAAGGCCAGTAAATTTTTCCGACTTCACATGCCTTACTTTTTTTATCAGGCCACCCATTAGCGCCAATAATCTCAGGAGTATCTTACAAACATGATCCCTGTGACTGTTTTTGACTAATTCCTCTAATTTTGAGTCAGATGCTGGCAAGGTGTGTAATGACAGCAGTCAACAAATAATTTCAGTATTTTGGCTCTGTTTTAAATCATCCTGGAAACTGTATCTTTTAATGGGTTTCTGCTCAAGAAATCAGCCAATGACTAATTGTTTGCCAGAGTACATGGAGAAATTGTATATGAATACTGCATAAGCCTGAGTCTGAATCTTTGAATTCTAATAGTGAAGATCATTCAGATCTTATGACCTAATAATGGTACCAATGGTTTGTGATCAGTTTCAATGTGGAAATCTATCCCAAGGAGATAATCCCGATTTCTTTCGCACCCGTAAGTGACCCCCAGAGCTTCCTTTTCTATAGTGCTATAGCGCTGCTCAGTGGGAGAGAGTGCCCTCGAACCATAGGACACAGGTTTGAGATCCCCATTATCCTGCTTTTGGAATAATGCATGTCCTAACCCAAACGAGCTAGCGTCTGTCGCTAAGACAGTGTATCTCTTTGGATCATAAAGTGCAAGAACAGGTGTACTTGTGAGCACCTGTTTGATTCTATCAAATGCTGTTTGCTGAGAAGGACCCCAATAAAATTGGTTTTTGGTACTTAACAAGTCCCTGATAGGTTTTGTGTGCTCTGCTAAAGTTGGTGTGAATTTGCTTAATTGAGCTACCATGCCTAAAAAGCTACGTACGCCAGTTATGTCCGAGGGTGGCTGCATGACCTTAATGGCATTGACCTTCTCAGGATCAGCGGAAATCCCTTCTGCGCTAACAATATGACCTACATATTTAACGGAGGTTTTTTTAAATTCGCACTTAGCTGAATTTAAACTCAAATTTGCCTGTTCAAGCCTAGAAAGAACAATATTCAGACGCTCGTCATGCTCTCGCTCTGTTCTACCGAATACCAAGACGTCGTCCGTTTGGCATATTACTCCTTCAGTGCCTTCAAGAATTTGGAACATTCTCTTTTGAAAGTACTCGCTTGCACTTGAAATTCCGAAAGGAAGGCGATTGAACGCGAATCTCCCAAAAGGAGTGATAAATGTCGTCAGCAATTTGCTGTCATCGGATAGTTTGACCTGCCAAAAGCTTGTTTTCGCGTCAAGTTTGGTAAAAAATTTGGCACCTGCCAATAAACCTAAACTTTGATCGATATTTGGAAGCGGAAAATTTTCGCGTCTTACGCTCTCGTTAAGTTTTGTTACGTCTACGCAAACTCTGATTTTATCATTTTGTTTAGGGACTACAACCATACCAGCACACCAATCGGTCGGTTTATCGACACGGAAAATTACGCCGTTTTTCTCCATGCTTTCAATTTCCTGTTTTACTTGTGGTAACAACGGAATGGGGACCCTTCGGGGTACTGCCAGCGCATACGGCTTAGCGCCCTCTTTAAGGGAAATATGGTACTCGCCGCTCAGCATTCCTAAATCTTTAAACAGATTAGGATGCCTTTCCTCGACCGATCTTTGACATATGACTTCATTCAAATTAACATATTTCAATTCAAGTAAACCAAGTTTCAATATTGCTGGCCGGCCTAATAAACATCTATCGAGCCCCTTTATTACATAGATTTGCTCGACCACGGTTTCTGAATTGTTTATGATAGTTTCTGTCAATGAGCCAATTACATTCAATTGTTTTTTTCCTGGACCAAAAAGTTTTTTTGTACATTTAGTTAATGGTGGACTTCCCAGCTGGCTATAAACAGCCTCAGAAATGACAGTTACATCTGCCCCAGTATCGATTTTAAATCTGATCTGAACTTGTCTCACCTTAAGCAATATAGTCCATGGGCTGCCCGACGTCTCACTGTCCACGGCGCCTAGATTTTCTACGTCAATGGTCCCCAGGAAATTATCGTCCCCGTCAGCAACTTCATGTACGTTTTTCTGAGCTGCCCGACAACATTTAACCCAATGCCCCTTCGCTCCGCATCCGCGACACTTAGAATTTGATGCTGGGCAACTGTTTCGTCCGTGGAATGGGGATATTCCACACCGGGTACACTTGGATTGAGATTGATTTGGCTTGTTCCAGTTATATGCATTTTGCACACTACTCTGTTTTTTCTTATAAATTGCGTCTACATTATCCACCTCTGGCCGGTTTCTCACTATCCCTTGTTGGCCCTGCACGGCTTCTTTTTGTTTTGCCTGTGTCACAGCTTTTTCTAATGTCAGGTCGGTTGTCAGTTGCAATTTTTCCGACAGCTTTCCGTCACGCACTCCTACCACAATTCTGTCTCGTATTAATTCATCTTTGAGCGTGCCAAACTTACAATGTTCTGCCAATGAATACAGAGATGTAATAAATGTATCGACTGATTCCCCCTCCTCTTGCTTTCGAGAATTAAATCTTGCACGTTCGAATATTGTGTTTCTTCTTATAATAAAATGGTCCATGAACTTTTTGCTAACAATTTCATAATCTTTCGCATGTTCCGCCGATAAATTAAAAGACTTGAATATGTCGTCAGCATTTTTGCCCATACAGTAGAGCAATGTATTCACTTGAACCTCTTTTGATTTTTCATCTAATCCAGATGCTATTCTAAATCTGTTAAAACGAATCGACCATTGTTCAAATTCCTCAGGTCGAGAGAAGTTAAAATTTTCTGGTGGAGGCACGTTGAATGTGGCCATTGTTCACAACACTAAATCCAGTAAATCACTACAAAATTTTTGTGTACAACTATAATATTGTCAAGAATAAAATGTCGTTGTTTTTATTTCTTAATTTTGTAAATCCAAAATCAGTAAAGTTTGATTTTTATTAACTTCTGACACCATGTTATATATTGTGGAATATATGTTTAACAAACTCTTTATGTGTTTATAAACTTTATATAGAAGTATACAGAGAGACAACTTGGATACAAAAGCCCCGCACAGGCTTACTGCATGTGCTTATATATAGAATGAGTATATACCAGATTACAAGAGAATATACATTGTAAATAGCAAATAAGACAGTATACAACAGTAACTTCAGTAATAATAGGTAGATTTGAGGCTGAAAAAAATATGCAGATCTAGGTATCATAGCTTACTGTAAAGTTTAGAAACGTTTGGTTGAAAGCTGTGGAAGGAAGGACATAGACTCATATTTTCACTCAAAAGAACAAAAACAAATACCTTTTTTTTTTTTACCTTTGACCTTCATCTGTGACCTTGACCTTTGAGACACAGACATGATTCTTGCACGCGACATACCTTCTCATTGTGATAAACATTTTTGTGTGAAGTTTGACCAACTCCCTTCAGCAGCAGTTTCCCAGTAATTGCTGGGACATTAATTTTTTCAAGATTTTTTCAACTTTGACCTCCACGTGTGACCTTGACCTTTGAGACACAGTCATGATTCTTGCGCAAGACACACCTTCTCATTGTTTTGAACAACTGTGTGAAGCTTGACGAAATACCCTTCAGTAGTTTCCGAGGAATGGCTGAGACTCGGACGCACAGACAGTGCGATTACTATATGCCTCCCTATGGGAGCATAAACATGGAAATATTACAGAGAAAGCTCACAGTTATTCGGTTGCCATGGTTACACATGATTTTATAAAACGTTCACGTGTTTAGTTCTATCAATTATTAGTCATTCAAAACTTTAAATACAGATGGAAACAATTATTTGGAATAAACTTATCCTATTGATTTTCTGTTGCCATGGTAAAACAATGTCACGATATCCATTATTTCTGCCTTAAAGAATGTACACTTACTATATATGCATAACAAAAATGTAGCATCAACAAATATCACTCACTCAGAGAAAAACATTTTAAAAACATGTTGCCATGGTTACGCTTGATTTTATAAAATGTTTACGTATTTAGTTGACATTAGCTATATACTTATAGTTTATAATATGTAGGAATCCTAATATATATCAGTCACTCAAACCTTTAAAAAAAATGGAAACAAGTATTTTGAATAAACGTATCCTATTGATTGTCTGTTGCCATGGTAACACAATCCATTATTTCTGCATTAAAGAATGTACACTTACTATATATGCATAACAAAAATGTAGCATCTACAAATATCATTCACTCACTCATTGGAAAGAATTATAAAACAACCGTATATTCAGAGAAAAACATGGTTACGCTTTATTTTATAAAAACGTTTACCTATTTAGTTGACATTAGCTATATATTTATTGTTTATAATATGTAGGAATCCTAATATATATCAGTCATCCAAACCTTTAAAAAAAATGGAAACAAGTATTTTGAATAAACGTATCCTATTGATTGTATGTTGCCATGGTAACACAATGTCACGATACCCATTATTTCTGTCTTAAAAAATGTACACTTACTATATAAGCATAACAAAAATGTAGCATAAAAAAATATCAGTAGTTTGAAGGTATAATAAGAAAACAGAATATTTGCTGAAAGAATATTTGTAGAAAAAACATTTTAAAAAGCCTGCTGCCATGGTTACAGGTGACATTATTAAACGTTTACAAGTTTAGTTCATACTAGCTAGCGACTATTTATAAATAAGTATGTGAAATGATAAGGATACTTGATTAATTAGGTCATAATAAATTAATTGCTAGATTATCATCCCCAAACGCCCCCGTTTTTTTGTGCTGCTCCGGCAACTGCTTTCCGTGTTTTGAGAGCCGCGTTTTAAACCTGTCCTGTGAAACCCGTAAACGTAATAACCGGTGTTGAGGTACAAAATGTCTTCACAAAACGAAGCAAAATTGGCAAATTAAATGGGATAAAAAATGGTGCTTGTTATAATTGAAGCGGTAAAGGGTGTCTCCTTTATGAAACACTGGTTTAGTTATAATATTGCAGAGGATATAACATTGTTACTAGACGTTTATAACAATTTACCGAATGCACTGATTAAAAAGTGCCGATTTCAGCAAAATCCTTTAGTTTACCCGGTCGTGTGTCGCGAGGATGGTGTCCTGAGACACTAGATGCTATATCATTGGTTGGTAACGGTTGCAGGATCGTAACCCCGCCTTGATCGATTTGACACACGACAGCTGTGAACTCATTATTTGACATGCTAAACACATGCTGTGTATTACACATTACAGGCAATCAACCATACTCGGTAAATAATTGATTTCCGGGAGATTTTGAGCGACTTCCGTCTGATCGGTAGATCAAAGGCAAATCCGGTAGTCTACTGGAGAATGCGGGAGGTTTGGCATGTATGCCTTCATCCTCCAAGCAAGGGGGAGATAACTTAGTAATTACGATTACATCACTTTTTGACCAACAATACAATACGCACCAGATGTTTCAAAATTAGTTTATAGTTTAATCTTTGGAAACAAAAAATATAAACTCAGTCTTTTTTGTTATTAAAAATTTAACATTAACTTTCATTTAATCAACATTTAGCCCTATTTCTAAGTCTCGCCCCAGTTAGGTGAGACATGGAATCTGAGGATTTCTTGTTTTAACAAGCACAGCATAGATGGATTGGTGTACGTGAAGGGCTTTTTCTAGGTATTCCACTAAGCTGAATATGGCCCCATTTTTAATGCGAATTTCTTTAAAACCACGCAGAAAGATGGCCATTCCCCACAAAACATGGAAAAAGCCCTAATGTGATTTCATCTATACAAGTTTAATTTTGATAACACCAGTACCTGTACCTGTAAGTAAAAGTAATAAATGCAATACCAACCTTTGTTTGATTCTTGGTCATTATAACTGCAGTGGCACTGGTGTCAAACTGTGGTCTACCTGCTCGACCAATCATCTGTAAGACCTGGGTGTCTGGGTATTCCTGGGGGCCACCCATGTGGTAGTACATGGTGGACTTGACAATCACCAGGTGGGCAGGCAGATTCACTCCCATCGCCAGTGTGCTTGTTGCAACTTGAATGATAAATGCATAGTATGGGTTGTACAGGTGTTTATGGCATTGGTTTCAAACTGGTAGTCGATTGTCCAGGTTCAAAACAGTTGTTAAAAGCACATTCACCTTCATTCCATATATGCCATGGTTCCCATAGAAAAACTGAATTTTACCTCCACAAATATATATATATATATATTTATACACACCTTAGCATCAGCTAGTTATGTATATCAATGTTTTGTATCACTATCGCTCTTCAATTTTTAAACGAGAAGAATGAAACATGTTCTTCATAAAAGGCTATTCTCTCCAAACCTTGCTCTTAAAATCTTACAATTCTCCATCCTTGATGTGATGTCTCTTTTAATAAGGCAATATTTTGTTTTGTTGCTATAATTAAAAGGTGCAGTACCTAAAATTTAAAAGCTTAATGCACAGCACCATCACGGACATACAATAAATAATGCAAGTATGTTTTCTATTGTTTCAACATAATGTTGATCATAATTTTAATGAAATTCTTACGGATGGCGGGAGGTGTACAGTACTGGTTCTACCCAGGAAGAGGGGGTGGTCTGTCCTTACCACAAATAATCGACCATCGTATATAACCTTACATGTGTTGAAAATGACGTAAAACAAAATACAAATGAAATTTCATGCTCCCACATAATTAACAATATTTACCAAGAACAGGCAAATTTCCAGTTGAAAATATTTCCTCCATAAGTTTGCGGTCTTGTAGATCCATCCCAGCATGATGGTAGCCTATTCCTTTTACCACCAGGTCTGAAATATTGATTTGGAACAAATGCCATAAAATAATAGGACAATACAATGAAACATTACAATATAGTTGGAGTATATGAGCTGCTTTGGACACATATCTAGGGACAACCCGTGTGTGTTAACTTATGCGACAACATTTAGAATGATCCACGCGCATCTTTGATTAAACGACAGCATGAAAGTTATTTTTTAAAGATTGGCCTTGCAACTAGACACAGAGTAGATATATACTTTCATGCATCTTCACATTTGGTGGTTAGTCATGCAAATGAAGATAGCTTTTTTTTATTTTAATATATTCCAAAGACCTTACAAGCCAACGAGGACAAAATACAATATTTTATGTATAAGTGCATGAAACAATTTAAAGAAACTAACCTGCCAACAAATAACAACAAAATTACACTACAAACACATTTATCAAAACTATATCCTAGTGTTCAGATCATGTAATAATGTAAATGTGTCGATTAAAAGTATAGGTTATATTCATGGTTATATTCATGGGTTCAAAAAATACCTGTGATTGCATGAATATGTGTAAAAAGAATTATGAGTTAATTCAACTCTCCAGTTTTCGGGTTTGACCTGGCTGGTTAAAGCCGTTTATATTTATAGAGTTTAGATGTTCAAAATATGTAACTTTATATAGATACCTCTTTGTCAGCTGGTTCAGAAACAGTGTACATCTTTGTAAAATTTTCAAGTTGATGGCAAGATGGGGACTTTAAGAAAAGCGATCGAAGAAGATATTAAGATTTAATATTTAAAAGCTTTAATTTAATTTGTACTATTCTAACCTTGTCCCATAACATATAAATCTTTATAATACATGTAAAGTACTGGTATATCACAATGTTGCTTCACCTCTCAGCTTGGCATCCTTGATGTGGAATGAGGAGTTTTGTAGGAACTGCCTGTGCTGTGCAGTATGGACATAGGAGCTTTTCACGTCTTTGGCCAATATCTCAGCACCCTGCATGGTACTCTTCCTGGTAGCACAAAACTAAAAACATAAGTGACACATGACTGGGTAATACCTAACAGCCAAATATGATACAAACATACTAGAAAGGTGTTCCATGGACCACTTATAAAGTCGTCTGCCATGTGCCTATTTCAGCAAGGACAATCTAACTATAATTTTGAAGACATACAATACTTCATGAATTATGGAGTAGAAACAATTGTTAAAGTTTTACGAAAAGGGGAATAACTCTGCATTAAATAACTGATAAGGAAGAACTGTATAAAGTTTCATGACCATAGGTCAGTATTTTGCTAGGTTATGACCTAGATTAAGTTGCAGGTTAAAGTTTTACTCTGCCATATCAAAGTCATAGTTATTGGATATGTGTAACAACATTCCTTGCGATAAGGTGAAGATGTGTGTGAAGTTTCATGACCATTGGTCAAATCATTTTCAAGTTCAAGGTTAGGTTGTTGGTTAAAGTGTGATGGATGCACAACATTTGTCAAAACCTTTTCAAGGTATGGCCAGGGTAAGGTTGTAGGTTAGGGTTAGGTTGTAGGTTAAAGTGTGACGGATGGACAACATTTGTCAAAACCTTTTCAAGGGATGGCCAGTGTTAGGTTTCAGGTTAAAATGCGCCAGAGGCAGGATGATGATGACATCTACAGACAATGACAAAGGGATTCCTAAGTGCAGGCAACACAATAATGTCAATGAAGAGTACCAGGCATGTGATATACTTTATTGCAAGGCCTTTTTTTCAGAAATTGGGGAAGGGGCCCTATCATTTTTTGTGGGGAAAAAACATGATTTTTCAAGTTTTGGGGGAAAATTATGTTGCAATAAATTGTTGGTAAAAAAGGTTATATCTACCTTTCTTATATATAAATTTACTTGCACAAATATTTAAAGAAGAGAAGAACTCTATATGGTTATAAATCGGTACACAATGTGGTTATAAATAGATGGTTTAACAACGAACAACATTTTGAATGGGGAATTATTCTGAAAGAGGGAAATTGTTAAGGTTATTTTGGGGAAAAAAGTGAAGTTTTTTGCTTGGGGACGCCGCCGTAAATCGAAGAAGGGTAAGAAGGCCCTGTATTGCATACGCATTTACATGCTCCATTTTCTTTCAATGACTTATTGTAAAATCACTGTACTGGAACTACTATTTTGCATACTCGTTTGGGATTGGTGTAATTCATCTCGCAGGAAGTTTGTCAAGTGATCGATGTAAACATTATAGTATTTTTGTTACATTGTGAAAAGTTCCCACCATGTTACAACAGTACATGTGTATGTTTGTTTGAAATAAATGTTTTTGATGAAAATTAATGTTAAAACGTATTGTTGTGTTCTTATTTTCGTGTTAATATTAAAATGTTGTAGGCAATAAAAAGTTTATTAGATCTGTATTGGCATATATGCACTCGTTTTATTTTGTTTGTTTTTATGGTGCTTTAAATCATTTTCAATACATGTAAGGTTATATATGACGGTCGATTTTTTTTTGTGGTGTAGTAACAGTACTGTACACCTCCCGCCATCCGTAAGAATCGACACTTCCTCTCTTACAAGTCGAGCTCCCAGTGGGATTCGAACCCGCAGCGGTGAAAGGCGAAGGTTTACAATGCAACGTCGCTAACCATTCAGCCACGGAGACCCATATGCACTCGTTCTTCCGCAAATAAATAGTGCATCTAAGGTCGTGCAATATTATTACGTGGAAGAACTAATATTACAATAAATCACACTATAAATCTAACATTTAATATTACCTATAATTATTTTGGTTTTTCAGTTCACCTTTTTATTATCAATCTCCAAATATACGAATTGCAAAATTACACAACAGATAAATTGCATGTAATATTACAGTGTATTTATAAGAGGAAATATAATTTATGCTATTGTTTTGATCAAACTGGTCTACACGCTTTCCATTGTCATAATGCTGTAAATATTTTGCACAAACTACCAATCTGTGTAATTATAATGTTGTATTACTAAGTGAATAATAGTGAAACATATTTACAATAAGAGTGGGCTTATTTTCAGCATAGGTGTTGATAACTCCCGCCATTTTGTAGCTGAGTGTCATATCAAACAGGAACTCAGACTTGTTCTCTGTAAAGTGGTATCCTAGAACCACCTTCCTCAGTCGGACTGGTCTCACACTGTCATCCATCCTGGTGGGCATGAGACAATTTAAGAAATACAAGATGAGTGTTCCACAGAAAACCTGTGTAAGCTGAAAACTAACAAGACATTAAGTGATAGCTAGGGGAAACTTGTAGAAATTTTGATGACAAAGGTTAAATATCTGAATAAAGGGGCATAACTCTGAAACAATTGCAAATTGTGTTATATTCCTAGGGTATGAAACTGAGAGCTAACAAACACTGTACAGTTGCATGACCATTATGAATGCAAATATCTGTGACTCCTGATGATTAGGTCTCTGGCAATGATTTCTACTAGGTTGCAAATTAGTTTTGTGGGTAGGGGCATAACTCTGTAAAATTTAAAAAAGAGTTATAGTACCTGTGTACCTGTGGGACTAACTGTATTAAAGGACCAACTGTATAAAAAAATGTGAAAAATCATCCAACCATGTCGTTATAATATCCTCATCTCCATTTCCATTACGTGGTCCGGCCTTAATTCCATATTTAAGCGACGGGAAAGCTTATATTAGTAGGATTTTATAACGTATATTTCGACATTTTTTTACTGAAAAAAATAAATGTGATAAGCTGTTTAAAGTTACCTATTAAATGTTTTAGTTTTACAATATGCAAACTTTTTAAGCTTATTAAGGTTTTATTTCATACCCCATCCAAAACCGTTTTCACTTACTGGAGAAAGGGTTGGATGGAGTACGAAAGTTAATACTCGGACCACGTAATGCATATTATTACTTTTCTAAAAACTCTCAAACAAGAGGCCCAAGAGGGACGCTCTACTGGCTAAACATAAAGTTTATGAATAATATCATTCAGCCGGAACATGGCGATGACATATGCAACTAGGCTTGTACTGATCATCCCTGCCAAGTTTTGTTGAAATTCAGCCAGAGGTTCAGGAGAACTAGTCTGTACAAAGTTAGTGTATTAAAACCTTTAAGGAGTCATAACTTTGCCAAAATTCATTCAGCCAGAACACGGCAATGAAAGGTGCAACTAGGCTTGGTACTGATCATTCCCACTAAGATTCGTTGAAATCCGGCAAGGAGTTTAGAAGAGACTAATCTGGACAAAGTTTGTCTATTAAAACCTTTAAAGGGCCATAACTCTGCCAAAAATCATCCAACCGGAAATTGGCGAAGATTGGCACAACTAGGCTTGATACTGATCATCCTTGTCAAGTTTTGTTGAAATCCAGCCAGGGGTTCAGGAGAATTAGTCCGGAAAATGTTTGTGTATCAAAAACCTTTAAATGGCCATAACTCTGCCAATAATCTGTTACTGTTCCGATCTGGCTGGTTTTCGAACTTGTCCGAGCTTTCATTGACATTAACAATCAAATAAAGTTTGGTAAAGATCGGATGAAAAATGAAGGCCCTATCATTTTAACGAGGCAAAATATAGCATTTTTAACTAAATCAAGGGCCGTCACTCCGCTGATACTGGTCCAATCTCTCTGGTTTTCAAACTTTTATGAGTTTTCACTGACATTAACAATCTGGTAAAGTATGGTAAAGATCGGATGAAGAATGAAGGCCCTATCGACTTAACGAGGCAAAATATAGCATTTTTAACTAAATCAAGGGCCATAATTCCGCTGTTACTGGTCCGATATGGCTGGTTTTCAAACTTGTTCGAGCTTTCAACTACATTAGCAATCTGATAAAGTCTGGTAAAGATCGGGTGAACAATGAAGCCCCTATCATCTTAACGAGGCAAAATATAGCATTTTTAACTAAATCAAGGGCCATAACTCTGCTGTTACTAGTCCGATATGGCTGGTTTTCAAACTTGTTTGAGCTGTTATTGATATTAACAATGTGGTAAAGTTTGGTAATGATAAGATGACAAATGAAGGCCCTGTCGTCTTAACAAGGAAAAATATAGCAATATAGCATTTTTAACTAAATCAAGGGCCTTAACTCCGCTGTTATTGGTCCGATCTGGCTGTTTTTCAAACTTGTTTGAGCTTTCATTGATATTAACAACCTGTTAAAGTTTGGTAAAGATCGGATGAAAAATGAAGGCCCTATCGTCTTAACGAGACAAAAGTTAACGACGGGCGGACGGACAACTCGCCATCCCATAAGCTCTGGGCCAGTAGAGCTAAAAATCTGGTAAAGTTTAGAAAACATCGGATGAAAAATGAAAGCCATATTGTATTAACGAGGCAAAATATAGCATTTTTAACGAAATCAAGGGCCATAACTCTGCCGTTACTGGTCCGATTTGGCTGATTTCAAACTTGTCCAAGCTTTCATTGATATTAACAATCTGGTACAGTTTGGTAAAGATCGGATAAAAAATGAAGGCCCTATCGTCTTAACGAGGCAAAATATAGCATTTTGAACTAAATCAAGGGCCATAACTCTGCTCCTGCTGGTACCCTATGAATGGTTTCGAACTTGACTGAGCTTTCATTGATATCAGAAATCTGATACTGTTTGGTAAAGATTGGATGAACAATGAAGCCCTTATCGTCTTAACGAGGCAAAATATAGCATTTTTAACTAAATCAAGGGCCATAACTCCGCGTTTACTGGTTTGATATGGCTGGTTTTCAAACTTGTCTGAGCTTTTATTGACATTAACAATCTGGTAAAGTTTGGTAAATATCGGATGAAGAATGAAGGCCCTATCATCTTAACGAGGCAAAATATACCATTTTTAACTAATCAAGGGCCACAACTCCGCTGTTACTGGTCCGATATAACTGGTTTTCAAACTTGTCAAAGCTGTCATTGATATTAACAATCTGTGCAAGTTTGGTAAAGATCAAATAATAAATGAAGGTGCTAGAGTGTTCACAAGGCTTAATATGGCATTTTTCAGCAAAACAAGGGCTATAACTCCGTTGAAAGTATTTTGATCTTGCCGGTTTTCGAACTTGTTTGAGTTTTCATTGATATTAACAAACTGTGCAAGTTTGGTAAAGACCAAATAATAAATGAAGGTGCTAGTGTTCACAAGGCAGAAAATGGCATTTTTCAGAAAAAAACAAGGGCAATAACTCTGGTGTTACTGACCAAATTCAGCTGATTTTCGAATTTGTCCAAGCTATAATTGGTATTAACAATCTGTGCAAGTTTGGTAAAGATTAAATAATAAATGAAGGTGCTAGAGTGTTCACAAGGCTTAATATGGCATTTTTCAGCAAATCAAGGGCCATAACTCCGGTGAAATTATTCCGATCTGCCTGGTTTTCGAACTTGTCCGAGCTTTTATTGATATTAACAACCTGTTAAAGTTTGGTAAAGATCTGATGAAAAATGCTGCTGGCCATTGGCCAGTAGAGCTAAAAATTAGGAATCAACAATGTAAGATGTAGAGGGACATAAGGTCATTCGTTTTTATGCGTATATGGGAACAATCAATTTGAAAATGTTTGAGAAAACACGTTTTACAGGACATTATACAATATTAGAGTGGAAATTTCTAAGTCAAACAAAGGACCATAATTCTGTAATAAATTAGGCAATCAACTATATGTGATGTAGAGGGACATAAGGTCATCAATTGTTGTGAGTATATGAAGTTTGGTAACAATTAATACGAAAATGTTGAAGAGAACATTATACAATATTAGAGTTGCAATTGTTTAAGTCAAACAAAGTGCCATAATTCTGTTATGAATTAGGCAATGAACAATGTGTGATGTAAAGGGACATAAGGTCATCAGTTGTTATGAGTATATGAAGTTTGGGAACAACTCATTCAAAACTGTTCGAGAAATGCAAGTAATAAAAATTGTTATGGGATGCAATGCGAAGGGACAACAAGTGTCCAATTGACACAAAATACGCCCGTCGAAAGTGGATAATTTGTAACTGTGATAACAGACGGATGGACGGACAATGCCTCGACATAATACAAACTCCGTTGTTACCAGAGTGATTGGTTTGGTTTTCGAACTTGACCTAGTTTCATCAAGAATGAAAAACAAATATTCAAGTTAGTGAGCGAACATCATCGAAATTGTCAATTTTCAATAATTAAAGGGTCATAACTCCGTTGTTGTCGGGACGATGTGGCTGGTTTTCGAACTTGACCTAGATATTATGCCCATAAACATTATTCCAGTTTCATAAATATTGAACAACAAATACTGCAGTTATTGAGTGGACATTGTTAAAATTGTCAATTTTCAGTAATTAAAGGGTCATAACTCCGTTGTGTTACCAGGGCGATTTTCAATAATTAAAGGGCCATAACACTGAGAGAGCGGACATCATTTTCAAAAATTAAAGGGCCCTAATTCCGTTGTTACCGGGCCAATTGGGCTGGTTTTCGAACTTGACCGAGATATTATGCCCATAAACATTATTTCCAAGTTTCATAATGATTGGATTATATTTGTTTGAGTTAGAGAGCGGACATCACAAAACTTAACGGACAGACAGATGGACGGACAGATCCATGACAGAATACGTCGCTTATAGAAATGTGTTAAGTGACGGGACAAAAATGTGTTAAGCGACGACGTCACGGACAACCCGATTCCTTTATAGCCCCCACTTCACTTTGTGAATTGAATGTTGTTTAACGGCTCATCAACACAGCACAGGTTATTTAGAGCCGCCCCAGAGAGAGGGGAAGGATACATAGGAATCCGGGAACCTGCCCTACTCTTATTGTCGAATAGATTCCTATGGTTCTTTAACGTGCTCGGAGGATAGACCGATACACGGGACCGCCCGGTTTACGTCCCCATCCGACGGACGAGGCTAAGGAAAAGTGTCTTGCCCAAGAACACACCGACGGAACACAGTGGCACCACGGAGGATTGAACCCGGGGCCTCCGGTTACAAATCCACCGCGCTACCGACTGCGCCACGCGAAGCAGGGGTATAAAAATGTCCATCTGTGATAATAAACTATCATGACATTGTATATAGATATTAGAAATATACATATATAATACATATATAAATACAATTTATACATTCTACTGAAACTTACTTGTAAAATATTGCAGGATTTTTGTTAATTCCCAACCACTGTGCTATCTGCTCAACAGAAAAGACATTTATCTTTTATTTATTTTATATTATTGAAAGCCCCAGTAATGTATTTATGAACAATTTTTTTTATTGATGGAAGATCTTAATAATTTGATTTAGAAATATTCACATGAAACAAATGTACTCACCGTCACCAAACTGTTCAATTCTCCTTAGAAAATTCACAAGGTATACATATGGACAACTATTAAATTAAATGTGCCATTTAATGATCAATTGCTTTTATGTCTCTTTAAACAAACTAATCCGCCAAATTACGTCAAAATTTCACAACAAAACCATTATTCAAAACTCCATTCAGGTGTTCAGGTCATTTAATAATGTATATGTGCCAATTAAAACTATAAGTTTGTTTGCGGGTTTTTAAAATACCAGTGACTGAATATGCGTAAAATGAATTATGAATTGGGAACTCTTAATATAATTACACAGGCTGGTTAAAGCCGTTTATATGGTGTCTATATAGAGTTTGGATTCTCAAAATATGTAAGTTATATATATATATACCTCTTAGTCAGTATAGGTTTAAAAATGGTGTACAACTGTTGTAATTTTTTAATTTGTCTGTTGATGGCGGGATAGCGACATTAACAAAGACCATATTGTGAAGGTGGACCTTGGTTAATAAATGCATGAATCTGGAAGACTGGAGGGATCAAACTGACAATCCCTGGTCAATGCAGCCCAACATACCACAACACTCTGTGGCGCTATCCTTATTTAATTTTTTTCTTTAATGTGGAACATATTCATTTAAACAACTTACTATCTAATTATTTATCTTATGAACAGATACAAGTGCATTAAATCTGTAAAAAACAGATTCAGTCTTTTACATCACTAGATGGGTGTTCCTCAAAACACCTGTGTCAACTGACTTGTGCATATAAGTTATCAGTGACCTTGACTTTTGACCTACCGATCCAAAAATCAAATTAGTCATCCTCTCACCAAGGACAATCAAGTTATGTATAAAGCAGTTGAGCGGAAACAATTTGTCATACGTTCACAGTGACCTTGACCTTTGACCTACTGACACCAAAATGAAAATGGTCATCTTCTTACCAAATAATAAAAAATCAAATTAGTCATCCTCTCACCAAAAACAATCATGTTATCAAGTTTATAGACAGTGGGTGAAATCCTTTACAGGTTATTGAACTGAAATGGGTTTTCAGTCTCAGATCACAGTGACCTTGATAGGGGTCACTTGATAAGTGACTGTGATGGTATGTAGGCAAAAACAAAAACGTATTAACATACAATTCCATCTGTTGTTTGCAACTTTGCTTACATCTTCAATATTTGTGATAGTGGCAGACACTGCAACAAATCTGAGTGAGGGCAGGTCGGCAGGTGCATGTGACCTTGACCTGGCTGCTGCTATAGTCTTCATCCTGCTGAGTACGGCCTCGACTGTCGCCCCTCGGGTACTGTCATTCAGGATGTGAATCTATATTTATTAAAAAGATGTGATGTAATTGCACACCTGTAAAGCATTCCATAAGAAAATAAATTTCACTTTTGAAACTACATATATATCGATATATCTTTTAATTAAGTAAAACATTCATTTAATTTTCTATTTATATCCGGAGATCATGGATTCGAGTCTCCAATGGTGCCACTGGGTTACTTCCGTGTATCCTTAGGCTTGTAAGCCTCATCCGAGCACATTAAAGAACCATGGGATCTATTCAATAGTAAGAGTATGGCATGGTTTCTGGATTCCTATATACCCTGTCCCTCTCTCTGGGCAATATGTTGATGATCCGTTAACAAACAAGAAACGTGGAAATACCATGAAAAACAAGTTTTCCGTTTTCTCTATGCTATTACAGTACCTATACAGAATAAATTGATTGACATGTGAATCACAAACATAAATGCATACACAGTAAATGAGGACTGTAAAGACAAAGATTTGTTATTAAGGAAAATATAAGCTACATACACAGCAAGTTTTGTTGCAATATCTCATTCCTAACTTAAGTTACTAAGCAGAATCGTTTTTCTATTTTTAGTAACAGTGACCTTGACCCTAGTGACCCCAAGCTTCCTTTCCATATAAGGTACCTACACAGCAAGTTTCATTTCTATATCTCATTCCCAACTAAATTCGAGCAGAAACATTTTTTTTGCTGTTTTTAGTAACAATGATCTTAACCTTGATCCCAAAAGCAATCCCAAACATCCTTTTGATATAAGCTACCTAAACAGCAAGCTTCATTTTAATATCTCATTCCTTACTTATGTAATTGGAAACCATTTTTCTATTTTTAATAACAGTGACCTTGACCCCAGTGACCCCAAATGCAATCCCAAAGCAAGTTTCATTCCAATATCTCCTTCCCAACTAAAGTTATTGACCGAAACCATTTTTCTATTTTTAGTAACAATGACTTTGACACCAGTGATATAAGCTACGTATACAGCAAGTTACATTCTGAAATCTCATTCCTTACTTAAGTTATTGAGTGGAAACCGTTTTTCTATTTATCGTAACAGTGATCCAGTAACCCCAAATGCAATCCCAAGCTTCATTGCCACATAAGGTACCTACCCTGCAAGTTTCATTGCAATATTTCATTCCTAGTAAAAGTTATTGAGCGAAAACTATTAGTTTGACGCTGCACACAACATGAAGCCCGCCCGCCAAACGACATACCCCAATCTAATAAACAAGTTTTCCGATAACCAAGTTTTCTGAGGAATTCAATTCTAAGTAAAAGATAATTTTAATAGCTGATTGTAATATGTAACGCACATTTTAAAGACATTTATAGTTTCCCCTATTTATTTTTAGATCAATTATTTATTTAGCTCCTTAAAATGCATGCCAAAAGGTGTTTTTAGGGCTTTCACCACCTTTTAATGCTGAACTCCATATTATATCTAGCTTTTGCTGAATAGTAATGCAAACTGGTAACACTTGACACTTCACTTAACCAATGAAGTATAGGGAATTAATAAAATGGGGAAAATATAAATTACCGTATTTTACCTTGTATAGTACGCAGTTTTTTTACCACTTTTACGGTTTCCGAAAGGGGGGTGCGTACAATATAAGGAAACAATAAAAAGATTTATTTTTTTTCTTGCAGGAAATCGATGTCTGGGAAGAAAAACGTTGACGACGAACAGACATTGAGACAGAAAATTGTGAATACCGATAATACACAATTTTTTTGTAATTTATTCGCTTCATATAAGTAATATATTGACTTAATCCGATTTATAAATGAATAAAGTGTATTATGATGCTTCTTTTTGTATAAATGTTTGCATGTTTGTTGTAAAACTTCAATAAATTGTGTGAAAAATCACAGAAATATTAACGTGTTGTTAGATCTGTGGAAAAATCGTCCCTCGATCTTTTTGTTTATATCGCGTGACGTAATATCACGTGACTTCCAGCTGTTTAGACTGGTACATACTGGGTACATGTAGTATTTTTACAGTTCTATTCTATTCTTATATTTATAGGATTTTATTTAATATTTTATAAAAAATTAATGAAGTTTTTGCTTTATTTTGAAATACATATATTTTAGACGGCGAAAGGCAGAATCACCCTACTTTGAAATTGCAATTATTCAATAATGCTTGTTACCCTTGTGAAAACATGCTTACCGGTACACATTTGATGATTGATAATTGGGTCAAATAATATCGCACCTCGGCTGCAGTTTTGACACATTATAAACACGGGTAGAATGGGTTATTCTATTTTTATAATCCTTTGAAGTTGCCGCGAGTATCGACTTATTTATGAGGATGCACTTTTGACACGCCGTGTGACCTTTACCAGATTTAGCCATGGGGTACAGGTAACTTATCACGCGTTACACATTTGATTCACTTATGATAAACTCTGGTTCCCGTGAATACACAATGTTAGTATAATCGGCGTAATGGATTACGGTAACCAACGACTTTGTTGCGTTTTAGTAGATGTAATTATCGGATTACGGACAATTATCTGCGGCATTATAATTGGCTCTTTGATGAGATGATACAAGATAGGTACTCCCCTGAAGATTGGCAATTAATGATTGAAGTAATTATGTTTTCTTTTGTACGCTAATTATCTCGATCGTGATTTTTTTAATTTTTTTTATTTTTTATTTTTATTTTCGTTGAATGGTTCATCTAGGAAAACTACTGTCAACACAAATAAATAACCACACCCACACCCCTCCCACTAGTTTATTTTACCACTATTACTACAATACATCACAGTCTGAATATGCGTTATACAAATGAAAAGCTTCTTCTGTTCATGTTTCTTAACATGATTGAAGTAATTATGTTTTCTTTTGTACGCTAATTATCTCGATCGTGATTTTTTTAAATTTTTTATTTTTTAATTTTTATTTTCGTTGAATGGTTCATCTAGGAAAACTACTGTCAACACAAATAAATAACCACACCCACACCCCTCCCACTAGTTTATTTTACCACTATTACTACAATACATCAGTCTGAATATGCGTTATACAAATGAAAATGAAAAGCTTCTTCTGTTCATGTTTCTTAACAAATGGCTTCACCTTTATCTGAAAAAGAAAGCATAATATTTTGATGCGTATTATACACGGAAACAACTTTTTTACCCCAGTTTTGACCTCCGAGAAGGGGGTGCGTATTATACACGGGTGCGTACTATACAAGGTAAAATACGGTATGCCATTCATGCGAAAAATCCACCAAATTTCTGAAAATAAATAAAGTCACTTAAAATGTGGATGACTGTAACACTATCAATATATCAATATCAAAGACACATCTACATTTATATAAATACAGGGTTATCACCAGAATAGGCCTTTATACATTAAGAGGGCAAGTTATCTTTCCATTTAACACATTCAAAATCAGAATGGTCAAAGACACGACCTTTCAGGTTTGATGTAAATACTAATTAAACACTCTATTCCCTAGACTTATACCATCTCAATAGCATGAGTGAGAAGGTATACATACCTCATCAATAAGAAATAGACATATGGCCTGCATGACTGACTTGTTATCTCTCCACTTCCTTGTCATACTGTCCCATTTCTCCTGAAACACCAGTTACCTTATACATGTTATATAAAGCTTCTTTATAACATATATTCAGTATTACCATTTAAAGGGACACATATGGCAATCTTGATTTGTTAAAATCACACGGCGTCCCGTTAGTTTTCCTACATAACTTGCATTTGTTCAATCATTAATAATAATTATAAGGAAAATATAAAGCAAATTGTTTTTGCATATTACTAACTGTTGATTATATTGCACCAATAAAATACTTAAACCTATTGTAGAATAAGAATAAACAAGAAATGTCACTGTGACAAATGCCCCCGAAGTAGATTTGACATTTGACCCCTAAGTGTGACCTTGACCTTGGAGCCATGGACCTGGTTTTTGTGCGTGACACGTCGTCTTGTTGTGATCAGCATTTGTGCCAAGTTATTTGAAAATCCATCCAGTATGTGGGAGTTATTGACCGGACACGATTGTACGGACGGACTGACGGACGGACGGTGCAACTACTATATGCCGCCTTTCAGGGCATAAAAAAAAGAATTTAATTATACGCAAGCAGATTTGAAGTAAAAATGCTACTGGATTATTACATCGAGATGCTAATTTCAATGCTTTACAAACACTTCAAGATTGTTATGTGTCCCTTTAAAAGAACAGAACAGAAACTTGAATATTTAATGTAATGTGCTGCATCTTTGCTCCAAAGGTTTTATCTGGCATGGATATGCATAGTTTAAAATGCCAAAAACAGATGAACAGAAAAATGCATCCCTTCTTGGTCAAGCATTACAGATTTTGCAGTTATTTTTATATTATAAATAACTTTCTAAATTGTAGGTGTTTTTTTTTCCGGCTTGTAATAAATTGGGAGAAATACAAATGTCATAATAATAATAATAATATCAAGTGATAATAATAATACTGTTACAGAAGCAATACATACTGGTGTTGTGAGAATGATGTTGACCTGCTGTAGTTCATAGAAATCTTCCGTATCTGTGTCTCCTGTCAGTTCCATCACCTGGAGACCCAACCCTTCGAACTTCTCCTTCCAGTCATTGTACCTTTCACTACAAAGGGCCTTGATAGGGGCCACTGGACATGATAAAAGATAAGTTCACTGCATGGAGCCTTGATGGGCACCACTAGGGAGGGGCCACATTTGACCTCAGGGTATTTTAACAAATCTGATAGTGGACCATAAGCATATGCTACATGCGCAATACTCGACTAGACATATATAGCTTTTGTTTTTTACCTGAAATAAATTGGTTCATAGAATGTATTCATCAATACTAGACTAGACATATAGCTTTTGTTTTTTACCTGAAATAAATTGGTTCATAGAATGTATCCATCTAGAGCAGGCAAGACACCTTTTCTAAATTAAATTAGCCATCCTTTTTTTTATTTTCATTTTCTTTTTTTTTTTCAAGATGACAAACCAATAGTTCTTAAACTAATCTCTGCTGTCAGCATTCAGAACCTATGCAGTGAAGGTTCAACATCAGATCATTTATATTATTAAAACGACAGCACTGTAGGGTACAGTCACACTTACTGTAGACAATCTTAAAGCTTCTACTGAAGCTAGCTTTAGGCTGAGTCAACAGTCGGACAATGGCCATTTCAAACACAGCGGTCTTTCCTGAACCAGTCGGGGAGCACAACACCAGAGACTTGTCTGTGTACAAAACCTGAAAATGACAACATGTATAATCAAAACAGCATGAAAATGATTGAGCATGCCACAACCAGTAACTCAGGTTCCCTAACTGGGCAGCTCATTTGCTTCAATAACAGCTCTCGGTACTGACAGACAGTTAATGGTACTCAATGAGGCTGGTCTTGGCACAGAAGTAATTGTGTCTGCACAAGTCATTAGTGCTGGCTGGAAATGCATTTATTTCTTACCAAAATTAACAACCTTTAGTTAATGAGTATCATTAAAAATCGTTAATGAAATCATTAATTACACACCAATTCCAGTTAATGAATTGTGTGACTTGTATTGAAATACATCTGAATGATGTAAAAAAACATAATATTTCATGCATTGCTGAAGTTCATGTCCATGTCACAAAGGTGGCAATTCAAAAAGGGGAAGATGTTTTTTTGTGTGTGTACTGCATGCAAAACATGTTTGTGTACTACATTAGATGGTTGGTTGGCTGAATGGTCATTACCTGGTCCCGCCTTAATCCCATCAAGCGATGGAAAGCATATTAGCAGGATTGTATAACGGATATTTCGACATTAAAACAGGTTTGAAAATATTTTTTACAGAAGAAATGCTATAACCTGTTTAAAATGACCTATTAACTGTTTTGATTTTACAACACGCAAACTTGTTAAGCCGAAATTAAGGTTATATTCCATACCCCAGCCAACCCTGTTTTCGCTTTTTGGAGAAGGAGTTGGATGGGGTATGAAAGTTGATACCCGTGGCACATAATGTGTTTTTACGTCATTTTCAGCACATTTTAGACTATATATGACGGTAATTTTTTTCGTGGTGACAGCAAACCACTCACTTTTTCCTGGGTAGAAATAGTATTGTATACCTCCCGTTATCCGTAAGAATCGACCGGTTCTCAATTACAAGTCCTGCCCTCAGTGGAATTCTGACCAGCAGTGGTGAGGCAAGATGGTTTTACCATCCTGGCCACGGAAGTCCTTTATTGCATTAGAACTGTGTTGATACAGTAGGAGAATATTGTTGATGAGAAAACATTGTTAGGCTATTCCATTAAAACATACCCGGGACCCCAGGACGACAATTTAATAAAAATCTATGGGTGAACCCTATTTTCAAAAATGAGGTTCTATGCCTGGGTGGTTTAAAACGAATTTCGCATTTATGCATGGGTGTAATTTTCAGGATCGGGATATTTTCACACATTGCCGTAAAAATGGCCGTAAACGCCACCCGTATAATCTCGGGACAATCAGATTTTTCAAACGCCGCCCGTATAATCTCGGGACAATCAGATTTTTCAAATTAAAATCGAACCAGAAGTCGTGTTTTATTTTGTTTAACGTATTTGTTGAAAATCAAAAACTTCTCTCCCTTGATTAAGTTCATCAATCTGAAAGCACACATTTCATTGGGTGATTGCATGATTTAAACCAATTGCATTACAGCTTTCATATTGACACTGAGTGGTCTAGCAAATTTGTTACGTTGGACAAAGAAGAAAGATCACTTGAATATAAATAGTTTGAACGATGATTTCCTTTTCATATTCTTATTTTTCGATGAATTGCTGTATAATCTTTTTCTATGTTACCAAGTCTGTATGATACAAAACGCTTAACGATGAACGCTTATTCCCAAATGCAAGCTGCTAAATAACGTGCACCTGTTTTGGATGGTTTAATTTGCGGGACCCGGTACGGTTTTTGACATGATCGGCGCGATCATAAAACTGTAAAAGAAAATAATATTGTTTTTATTATATAATGCAATGGATAAACAAGAGGGCCATCTTGAGTAATGGTCCATTATCGAACTTCTTCGAAATCTTATGGTTATATAAAATCTGTGCAAGTTTGGTTAAGATTGTTCAAGAAATGTGGCCTCTGTTGTACGTTTACCAAAATTGATATAAAGACACTGACAAATTTCGGTAAAGATCAAATACAAAATGAAGGTGCTAGAGTGTGACCTCTGGGGCATGGCCAAATGTGACCCCAGGGCTACATGTAATATATGAGAGCTGTGTGCCTTGTGATTTTAGAGAAGATTTTTTAAGTTTTTCCCTATACCAGTCTATGTTAAACATGTGACCCCTGGGGCTGAGCCAAATGTGATCCCAAGGTCACCATTTTAATAAACTTGGTAAAGGGGACCATAAGCTCATAGTAAATGTAAAATATTAAACCTCTGGCTTTTGCAGTTTCAGAGAAGAAGATTTTTTTAATTTTTCCAATACAAGTCTATGTAAAACTGTGATCCCCGGGGTGGGGCCAAATATGACCCCAGGGTCACCATTTGAACAAACTTGGTAAAGGACCATAATCTTATAATAAAGACAAAATATTAAACCTCTGGCTCTTGTAGTTTCAGAGAAGAAGATTTTTTTGATTGATTTTTCCTATATAAGTCTATGTAAAACTGTGACCCCCGAGGCAGGGCCAAATTTGACACCAGGGTCACCATTTGAACAAACCTGGTAGAGGATCATAAACTTATAGCAAATGCAATATATTGAACATCTGGCTCAAGCAGCTTCAGAGAGGAGAAGATTTTTTAAGTTTTTCCCTATACAAGTATATGTAAAACATGTGACACCTGGGGCGGGGCCAAATGTGACCCCAGGGTCACCATTAGAACAAATTTGGTAAAGGACCATAATCTTATAGTAAATGCAAAATGTTAAACCTCTGGCTCTTGTAGTTTCGGAGAAGATTTTTAATTTTTTTTCTCTATATAAATCTATGTAAAACTGACCCCCGGGGCGGGGTCTAATTTGACACCAGGGTCACCATTTGAAAACTTGGTAGAGGACCATAAGCTTATAGCAAATGCAAAATATTAAACCTCTGGCTCTTGTAGTTTCAGAGAAAAAGATTTTTTAAGTTTTTCCTATGTAAGTCTATGTAAAACTGTGACCCCGGGGGTGGGGCCAAATTAGACCCCAAGGTCACCATTTGAACAAAATTAATAGAGGACCTTAAGGTTAGGGGTGTCGCGATATACTGGTATACCGGTAAATCGCGGTATTCACCCGTGCGATAAAATATCGCGATATTAGAAGTACATACCGGTATTCCGCGATATTCATGAAGTGTGTTGTGTTTTCTTTTATATCCATCGTATTTCCGTGGCTTTTAATCTTTGCACGCTTATTTGAAAGTGAGAAATAAAAAAACTTGTACCACTCCACGAAGCTGCGTCGTCCAGCCATTTTATTTATACATTATACAGGGTTCTCAATAGACGCGTACACGCGCGTTTTGACGCATGGAAATTCAATTTGACCCAATTCTGACGCAGCTAATTTACCACCTGTGCGTTTTTATGACGCGCGTGTATTTGCTTCCAAGCATCAATCCAGTATTTTTGATAGCCCAAACATCAAGCGCTGCATAACAGTGATTGACACCTTGCCTCACGACCTTGATCGCCTCTCGACCAATCAAATTCGCTGCTGTCACAGCTTGTGGCACAGAGGCGAAAATAACCTGTCTGTAAATGGTGTCACTGTGTAATCTAATCGCTGCTATTGTGTTAATAATTTAACGATTATCTTTGAAGTTTATGATGCTTTTTGCAGGTGGAGACTATTATGACTTGATTGGATTAACTGTTTAATTGATTGCTACCGGCTTCTGATTGATTACCGGTTAATTAGACTGAACTGAGATAAAACAAATGCTAGCGCTCAAACATGTGAAAAATATAAAATCGGCAAAAATAAAATTGACTTTATTTGTGTTTGTTGACGTTGTTTTTTATTTGTGTTTGTTGTTTGTTAATTTTGTTTTACGCACGTTTTAAAGAGCAAAGAAATATAATTTTAATGAGGATAATTTAAATATTTATAAATTGGCGAAATGTACATAAACAGCGCGTATTTTAACCTGGGTTATCGTTCAGTCAAAACTTACCGGACATTACGCATTGTGATATTTTGTGTTGACGTACTATTTTTGTGCTGTCGAGTAACGGACTTTATTAATTTATGTATGTTCAAAATGTATGTATGTTCAATACACAAATGGCGCAAAGAAATATATTTTCATTTATGTCGTCACAGTCTACGAAACGGCCTGTGTGTTGGGGATGCACTGTGTGAGGTAGTCATTTATTTCTGACCCCGAAGAAGCAGAAAATAAGAGAGCTAGTGTTATAATAACACCAATAACTTAAAATAATTAATAAAATTCCTCACCGTCTGATTGGAGGAAAAATTAGGGCAAACACTAAAGTGTGTCTGTACTGCAGCTGAGGTGCGATCTTGTTTGGCCCAATTACATGATGAATTATCAATCATCGAATGTGTACCGGTAAGCCTGTTTTCACAAGCATTATTGAATAATTGCCATTTCAAAGTAGGGTGATTCTGCCTTTCTACGCCGTCTAAAATATATGTCTTTCAAAATAAAGCGAACACTTTTAGAACACTACTTAATGTGACTGTGCGTGTCTAGTACTGTCTACTGTACTATGCAAAATGAGTTTTGTTTTGTTTCTCATGTTCTTGTTCTAGTCAAAAGCTGTGCATCCTAAAGCATTATAAAATGTTTTAACTGTACTATGTTTTATACTTGTCATGTACATATAAGAAGAAATACAGCTTACAAATGCATGCAGAAGATTAAGGCAATATATCGCGATAATTTAATAAATATTGCAATATATCGCGATATTGGTTTCAGATATCATGACACCCCTACTTAAGGTCATGCTACATGTAATACATGAGAGCTCTGTGCCATGTGGTTCCAGAGAAGAAGATTTTTTTCAGTTTTTCCCTATACAAGCCTATGTAAAACTGTGACCCCCGGGGTGGCGCCGAATGTGACCCCTGGGTCACCATTTGAACAAACGTGGTAGAGGACCATAAGCTTATAGCAAATGCTAAATATTAAACCTCTGGCTCTTGCACTTTCAGAGAAGATTTTTTTCCTATATAAGTCTATGTAAAACTGTGACCCCCGGGGCGGGGACAAATTTGACCCCAGGGTCACCATTTGAATAAACTTAGTAGAGGACCATAAGCAGATGCTACATGTAATATATGAGAGCTCTGTGCCTTCTGGTTTCAGAGAAGAAAATTTTTTAAAGTTTTTTCCTATATGTCTATACGACAAACTTTGGACCACAAGGGCACAGCCATTTTTGACCCCGGGGACTTCATTTGTACAAACTTGAGTCTAGGCGTTGGCAATCATTTTAAAAGAAAAACTGTTGAAATCTGTCCAGCAGTTCTGGAGAAGATTTTTTAAGGTTTCAACCATATATGGTAATGGTGGCCATCTTGGATGTTGCGCTGACCTAATTTTAACAAATCTAAAATGCATTCATCTAAGGATCATCCATGTAAAGTTTGGTCAAAATTAGCTAAGCGGTTTCCGAGGAGAAGTTGTTTGAAGAAAAGGTAACGACAACGACGGACAAAGAGTGATCCCAATAGATCACCTTGAGCTTTCGGCTCAGGTGATCTAATAAAAGGAAAATAGAAGCCTCATCCCAATTGCAAAAAACTCCTGATTTTTCCAATCCTGGGTAATAACATTCCCAATATAATATTTTTTTTTTTTAGAAAGTTACTTTCCATTGTTTGTTTGTATGTTGTATGTTAAAATCATTGCTAAATTCAATACCTGATTGCTATTATACCTAAAGCATACATTTTAATAAACGTTTTCTCTTTCGTCCCAAAATCAGCGAGCCTAGGACTTTTTCCAATTTGCTGACTGGGGCTAGAACCACTTACATTCTTCAAGCTGTTGTCATATTTGTATGTAGTTCATATGTAAATATAAATGTAGTTCAATTTAAATAAATAAAAAAAATCTATGGGTGGGTGATATAGCCAACTTAAATTCTATAGGTGGGTCTTGCAAACTCAATTTTGCATCTATGGGTGGGTGGTCAATTTCAAAAGTGCCTTCCTGGGGTCCCAAGTATGTTTTAATGGAATAGCCCTAAAGGCATCTAATTACCACAATTAATAAATATTACAGTGTCCAGTTTTTCCGAGAGTGCGTATTTTGCTTCAAATGTAAGGAATCACGACTGAACTTATTTCTATTTACATGTTGGTCTATATTTAGAACAGGAAAAACTAATACCTGTTATTGTCATCATCATATCGATCATATTACATCTTATAATTTCATTTAAATTTACTGTTATTATGCTAATCAGAATTAGGGTTTTGTTATGTTTCATTATGTTGTTCATTTTACAGTGATTATAATGCTATCTTTGTGGCCTGTGATTGGAAGTTATTCATTCTTGGTCTATTTTTATACTAATGTCTGTACTTTCCGCGTTATTAAAAATGAACGCTGCAGAATTGCCGGAGTGAAGATAATGCACACAAAAGGTGGAAAACGCAATGTATACATTACATGGTCCGAGTATTAACTTTCATATCCCATCCAACCCCTTCTCCAAGTAGCGAAAATGGGTTTGACTGGGGCATGAAAGAAAAAAACCTTAATTTCGGCTTAAACAGTTTGCATCTTGTAAAATTAAAACAGTTAATAGGCAATTTTAAACAGGTTATCCCATTTTTTTCAGTAAAAATGTTTTTAAATGTGCTTTATTGTCGAAATATCCGTTATAAATCCTGATAATATAAGCTTTTCCATCGCTTAATGGAATTAAGGTGGGACCACGTAATGAGAGTTCTTGATAATGAATATTCCAGCCATAGAAACTGTTAAATTAAATTTTAAATAGAAACTATATAATTATTATTAAATTTAATTCTTAGTAAAGACGTTTATACAATTTCTATCTGAACCAAATCTTTCCAATTTGCAATTCATACAATATTTGTATTTATAAGCTGCAGAATGGTGTAGTTAACTACAACTATTTCTAATACATGTTAAATGAAAGCACTTACATCATCAAACACCTTTGACTGGACTATATTGAAGTATGGATAGTTGAATATCTTCCTGTAATTTTCAGCTGTATATTGTCAAGGATAAATAACACAATTTAAATCTAAATGGGTTTACCCAGTATTTAAAAGTATAATCTTGCTCGGAAATGAAATGAATAAGTTAAATCAATTAAACTTTGTACCAAGTTTTGCAACTATTCTAAAATACTTGGAAGAAAATAGGTTGTCGATAATGCAGTAATTGTATTTTCAGTTGAGGTAAAACAACATAGATGTTTTCTTTTTGCTTTCATTCATAAAATGTGTAAAACAGTCTGAAGATTGCCTTTAATCATTACCAGAAGTTTGCACATTACATATATTACTAAGGTTAAATTAGCACCGTGATTTGAATTTCACAATGTACACTTATTTCATCAAAATATTCAACTCAGTATATAACCAATTACTGACAATATCTTTAAAACTGAAGCAGACAATTACATGTGTAATGTATTGACTGGAAAATGTTACGAAGTTGACTATAAAGGATATGAATCTCTGTCACTGATCTCAGTTTTATTCCATTTCTGTGACTTGGGAATGGGACTGAAATAAATAAGAAGACAGTACACTAAATATTACTTCAATTTAAAATCAAAATTGGCACTTGGCATTACAACGGGGCAAACAAAATAATATGTGTAGTTCCGGTTACACGACCAACCCTAGATTTTTGTGCGTTTACGCTGACCCTATTTTTTTCCCAGGTAAAAAGTATAGAAGTTTGTGGGACAAATCATCGTACTTAGAAAAGGAAACAACTCTGGTTATGATAATTCTGTGTCTTAGACGCTTTCAGCTCTGTTTGTATGATCATCGATACAATGTAGAAATGCATTTTGAAGACTTTGATCTGGACATCAGACATGGTGGCTAGCTTCCTCAACATCTGTTTTAGGAAATGTTTATTGAGATGTTTATTGAGAAATAAAAAAAAAAAAGTTCATTTATGAACACTAGCATGATAGAGAAAGTAATAGTAATATTTAGGCAACAAGCAAGACAAAAAAAAATCAATCTCCAGAATTTTTTTTATTTTTATTTTTTATCGACTGTCCTTTATCGACCGTCCAAATTCTCGCCCCCTCCCCAACAACCCATCCCCCCACAAACCCCCACCTCCCACAACACCCACTCCCCTTGTTAACGGAACCACATCATTATTATGTTTTTTTATTTAGTTAAATTTAAGTTAGGTATACATGATAATAACGATTACCTCCCATATCGAGGGCTGAACGTGAAACTATGGTTAAGTCCATACAAAGTAGTTTCCCTTTCAGTCCTCGATATGGTACACACCAAATAATGACAGAAATGGTATAAAGAAAGTCCAGTTTAAATTAAAGTATTATGAAGTGCACATTATACTAATAAGTAACTGTAATACTATATAAGAAAGGCCTGCTATTCGTATATATTAACACTCGTCAAGACGGGAGAAAATACTGCATGCATTGCAGATATTTTTTACACACTATGTTGGCGCATTATAAAACCGTTAGACATGAAAAGTGAATCACTGTGATGATCGACCAATGTTATTTTTTTCCTTATACATGTATAAGTTATAAGGTACCAAAAACTGAAAACAGTACCATTCCTAATAGCAAAAAGTATGTATTTTTCCAATTGGAGTGAAAAAAGTCCCAATCAAAAAAATTAAATATAATGATCAACATACTTCAAATGAATGTATACGTGTTAATGTGGTTGCAAAGTATTTAAGCATATAATATTGCTTTGGTTTGATAGTGAAATTCCCAATTTAAGGCAAAACGTGAATTTTCCCAACTGAATGGGTATCGGTACCATTCCCAAATCGCTGCAAATCTTACTGATCAAGTTAGCTGGGGTAGAAACATCATCCCTAGGTGTCCTTCTGCTCTGTATGACTGACCCATCACCAAACAGATCCTCCTGACTGTCAGCCTGCTGTTGATAAGGAGTTTTGAAGACAGTAGATGAGGTCGCTTTTACTTTGTTGCTTTTCTGTCTCCCTGCACAAATGAATGAATGTTCTTGTTTAACAACCGGGAAACAGCTGTATAGGTCATATAGGATTGAAATGCCGGGGAATGTTGAATAAAAATCAAGAGGACTTGAACTGCTCTACTGGTTTAAGACTGTATGTGGTGCGCATATTATCTTTTTTAATAATTCTCAATTAGAATCATTGACAAAATTTGGTGGAGATCGAATTTTTCAACAGTCATTAAAAATAATACAGTCATGGTGATATAATAAGAACAATGTTAAATGTCAATGGTCAAACAATTGTTGAACTTGCATTTAAAGGGACCACGTTTAGCCTTTCCCTAGACCAGTCTTTTAATACACATGTGACTACATTAATTATAAATGTTGGATCGTAATAAACCTGCAGCTTTGTGTGGATAGATGACAGCACTATTCACTGGTCCCCTGGGTGCTGGCTTTGTCAGGACCTCTGTGTTGCCACATTCTCGCAGTCTCTGAACCTGGGAGGAGCCCACTTTATGTACCAGAGGAAATTGTGAACCCAGGAAAATGTCATCTCCATCTCCTCTATATATATATACAATAGAAGTGATTATCAAATGAAAAATATGTTTTACCTCAATTATCTAAAAAGTATATGTATTACTAAATAGTAGACAACAAATAACATATGATGTAACAGCACTTTTCAAATACTTGTTTAAAATAAAAGTTCATATTTGATTATTTGTTGATTTCCAAAAAAAAAATTGAGTTACCCCACTACATTTTTGTTTTTGTGGGGTATAATGATTTGCAAATATGCAAGTTTTGTGAAAAATGCATGTCCCTAAATTTTGCTCTATACATATCAGTCAAACTTAAGATGCAGACTCATGCCAGGCCACACATATTACATCGCTGGCCGTGTGACAGGTGAGCATGTCCTTAGACTTGGCTTATGCGACTACTTCGTCGACATGGACATCGCATTGTATGCATCAAAGAAGAAACAGGCTATGGCGATGATGGCCAATCCACTTGATTGTAGCAATTAAGCACCTCACAACATGTGAATTATTTGGTAAGAGACATGTCACAAAAAATGTCAACAACCCAATACAAGTGTATTAGGCAGAAATTGAAGACATGATGTGCAAAGATGTAAACACCTGGTGTGCAAAATAATTTGGTAAAAAAGCTCTTATAACAATGCAGAAAGTGATGCATGTGTTCTGTCAATCTGATATGAAACAACAGATTTATTTGTAACAAAGTATCAGAAAATAATTTAAAAAACTTCTTTTCTCTTATTTTATCAAAAATTTCCCTTCTTGCCCAAAATAATGTCCCTTGGTGAGAATGGAATGGAATAAAAAAAACATCATTTGCAATTTGGTGTGCAAGACACTGTCTGTTAATTAATGATACCTTCCTTGCACCTTGTAATAATATATGTACACTATAAATCTGCATTCTTTAACATTACATTATTTAGTTATTTGAAATCTTAACATGGGACATGGGTTCGCATTCCCTGCTTGCATTTATATCACAATAGCTGTTGCAGGTGAGGGACAGCATATTATCCAGGCACGTAATCTGAACCAATGTTCCCTGTCAAGAATCCTAATCCCACTTCACTATCCAGTAGGCACGCACACTTCGAGCAGAAAATTAATGGCTCAAGTGCTTCGTAAATTTGTAATTGATCACTGGTGTTTAAAACCGCATAAACTCCTAAAAAATGCAGATAAATTTAAGAATAGTATTCATAAGGATTTTTATTTCATGTTCAGAAGAAAAACTGTCTTAAATAATTCATAGGATAAATCTGTTTCTAGTCAGACATCACCAGATTTTTAATTTGATATATTTACATCACTTATAACAAAGTTTGGTAAAGATCGGATAAAAAATAAAGTAGCTTGAACAAAGCAAAGTTTAGCATTTTTAAGTAATTCAAGAACAATAACTCTGCTGTTTCTAGTTTGACAAGGCTAGTTCAACGCTTTCTTCTATGACAGAGGTAACTTCATAGAATGCAAGAGCTGTCGGAGAACAGCACAGCTCGACTGTTCGCTTTTTCAGACAGCAACAATTATACACCTGACAAAATTACCACCAGAAAAAAGGGCATCTCTCTTCAAATAAGCATTCTTTAAAGAAATAGCACAGATGTATCCATGGGCAATATAAACAAATGAGAAAGAGGACATTTAAAGAAAACAAGAGGTCAATGACCTTGAAGCTCTACTGATAGGTTTTTGATAGCTAGATCAGCATTCCTGTGAAGTTTCATGAAAATCCGTCAAGTAGTTTCAGAGGAGTAGTCGCTACAAGTTTTTACTATATAACTCTATGTAAACAAAGATGGCCACTGGCGGCCATGTTTAACGTCAAATCAAAATAATTTTTGACAAGGATCAACATCATGTCATACTGATCATTTTAGACAAAGTCCCATATCAATATCACTTATAGTTTTCAAGAAGTAGTCACTACAAACTTGTATTTTGAAAATCTATTTTTAGCCATGGTGGCCATCTTGAATTTCCGGCCAACCTGAAATTTTGCTAGGATCAATTAGACATCAAGAGCAACATTCCTGTGAAGTTTCATGAAAATCCGAGGAGTAGTCGCTACAAGTTTTTACTAGATAACTCCGTGTAAACAAAGATGGCCGCTGACAGCCATGTTTAACATCGAATCAAAAAGATTTTCGACAAGGATCAACACCATGTCATACTTATCATTTTAGGAAAAGACGCATATCAATATCACTTATAGTTTTCAAGATATAGTCGCTACAAAATTGTTTTTTGAAAATTTATTTTTAGCCGTGGCGGCCATCTTGAATTATCGGCCGACCTGAAATTTTGCTAGGATCAATTAGACATCAAGAGCAACATTCATGGTGTTGATCCTTGTCGAAAATCGTTTTGATTCGATGTTAAACATGGCTGTCAGCGGCCATCTTTGTTTACATAGAGTTATCTAGTAAAAACTTGTAGCGACTACTCTGTAACTACTCAAAAAAATATTTTTAATTTTTCACTAAGTAAGTCTATGTAAAACAAGTGACACCTCGGGCAGAGCCAAATTTAACCAATGGGTCACCATTTGAACAAACTTGGTAGAGGACAATAAGTTTATGGCAGCTGCAAAATATTAAACCTCCAGCTCTTGTAGTTTCAGAGAAGAAGACTTTTTTTTTTTAAAGATTCTGCTATATAACTCAATCTATGTAAAACTATGACCCCTGGGGCAGGGCCAGATTTGAGATTTGATTTGGTTTTGGAGAAGTTTTTCCTTATACACGTCAATAAAAATGTGCAAATCTCCATATACAAAATTTGAACCCCTGGTGAAAAGCCATTCCCACGGTACGCCATCTGAACAAAATTGATAGTCTAGGCATTGGCAATCATTATCTAAAACTATCATTGATACCCCGCTTTTTGATCAGTTGTTATGTGTATACGAAGTTTGGGAACAACCCATTCAAAACTGTTTGAGGAATGCAAAACACATAAAAAAGTTACGGGATGCGACGCAACAAAGATGTGTTAAACGACGGGACAAAAATATGTTACGTGACGGGACATTATGGACAGCAGGATTCCTATATAGCCCTCACTTTACTTTGTGAAAGCTGGGGTATAATAAAGGAAAATTGTTGAATTTGACATCATTTAAGGTTTCAAAATTTTATGGTAATGTAGGCCATCTTGGATGTTACCTGAATTTTAATGAATTTGAAAACCTCTGACCGTGAGGATCATTCATGTGAAGTTTTGTCAAAACTGACCAAACAGTTTCAGAGGAGATGTCATTTACAATTGTTGATGGACGGACGCAGACAAAAAGTGATCACAATAGCTCACTTGAGCCTTTGGCTCAACAGAGCTTTTAATAAATGATTTTATAAAAGGCTTACGTCTGCATTCAGTTGAGCATCAATGACAGCTATTGGTACCAAATGTGGAAGTGTGTACTTTTATTGACCATTGTACTTTTATTGACCATTGCTTGTGAAACATTTTTTCAATGGCGCAGTCATACGAAAGTTATGATTAGAGGCCTAATGAAGTTTCAATTTAACACATGATTAAAATGTACCTTTCTGAAACTGTAGGGACTTCTTCTTGTGCACTGGTTCTACTTTTTCTTGAACCTGAAAAAAAGAAATAATACAATTTTCTAGCAGGAAGGGTGCAGCCTCTTATGTTCCGACTACCATACTAATTCTATGATAATCAGGGTGCCAAGTTTGAACCAGACAACTCAATGAACCAATAAAACAAACCTCTTCTCTGTGGAAAAAGGCACCCACACATCCTGAAAATGTGATACATTACTGTTGTAGTAGGACTCAGTTAGGGTGTATGTACATACCGGTAGATAGGTTTATAAGCGCGTTAATACTGTCTCGCCGCAGAGCTAGCTTTTATGGCAATATCGGTAGAGCGTCCGCTTCACATGCATGGATCCCGAGTTCAAACCCGCTGAGTCCCTAAATATTTATGTGTAATTTTTCCAATCCAATTACATTGGTGGAGAATTCGGGTAGGCATTGTATGAGGTTATGCCCTGATGCCTAGATCATAATGTATTTGTTGTGTGATATTTGTGGGTGGCAAATATTACAATGAGTGCTGTGGTCTAGTGGTAGAGCGTTGGACCCATGATCCAATAGTCGTGGGTTCGATTCCCGCCATTGCCATATGCGTTGTGTCCCTGAGCAAGACACTTTATCTGCATTGCTTAGTACTGGTTCTACCCAGGAAGACATCGAAAGTGATTCAAATAAGTTCATAGAGCTTTCATTACAATCGATGTAAAATAAATAAGTTTAAACTAAATATTACAAAGTTAACGGATAGAACTGAATGTTGTTTAACGGCTCATCCACACAATATAGGTTATTTAGAGCCGCCCCAGAGAGAGGGGAAGGATACATAGGAATCCGGGAACCTGCCCTACTCTTATTATCGAATAGATTCCTATGGTTCTTTTACGTGCTCGGAGGATAGACCGATACACGGGACCGCCCGGTTTACGTCCCCATCCAACGGACGAGGCTAAGGGAAAGTGTCTTGCCCAAGAACACACCGACGGAACTCAGTGGCACCACGGAGGATTGAACCCGGGGCCTCTGGTTACAAATCCGCCGCCCTACCAACTGCGCCACGCCAGCCCTCTAGTTAAAGGATAGAGGTAAGTAGTAGGACTCAGTTGGGATGTATGTACATAGATAGATTTATAAGTGTGTTACTACTGTCTTGCCGCAGAGCTAGCTTTTGTGGCGATATCTGTAGTGTCCGCTTCACATACAAGGGGTCCCGAGTTCAAACCTTCTGAGTGCCTAAATATTTGTGTAATTTTTCCTGTCCGATTACACTGTGGCTAAAATCTGTGTCCTCCCCTTTATCCTGTCCACTAAGTGATGTACCGATTAATCAACTGTAACCGATCTTCAGTAACTTTGATCGAGCAATGGTAAAGTATTATTAATTCATGTTAAAAACAGAAATAAATATGATTATCCAGGAGACAACAGCTAGAAAATAAACTTTCAAAAATGAGTAATTACACATAGATGCATATATATCAATTACAATTACTTGGCTGATTATATAAAGAAACTTAAAATGGTGAACATATTTACTATAACAGAAATTATATTCTTATGTTCAAAACTTTACATGCACATGTTATTACAAATTCATATACACTAATCCATGATAATGAATTTGATCGGTTACATCTAACCGATGATCGTTTGTAAATTTTGACAAATTGCCCAACACTACTGTCCACTGTGTACAAGCAGCTACAGGAATAGCCAGGAATATGAAGCAGGTAGTTTAAAAATTGACAGCAGGGGCAGATTAAGACGTGGACTCTGAGAAGTTATGGACAATTTATGCGATTTTTTTTTTTAGAAAAGTTATTCCTCCACTAAATCTCAAATCCTGCTCCACTACATGTGTATTATGTGGTTTATATGGGCTTAGTTGATATTGTTTAACAACTTCATCATGGCCAGTGTCACCATGATTTTTTTTTTACATAAAACACCTGGTCCATTCAACCAACCAATCTTCTACAACAACAAAATTCTGAAGTTTATATATATAGTTTAACAGGTATACTGATAACATAGCCGGATCCAACTTTCGAAAGTTCCTGTGTTGATTTAGACCAACTTAATATTTTACTATATGCATAGTTCCATTTCGGCAATGGCATTCAACTTTTACGGTATGCACTGATCGGTCATTTCGGTCATGCATTCAACCATTTCTGTCTCGTAACTTGGATGCTGGAGGATTTCCCTCTATAAAACATCAAGGAAATGATTGTCGGTCAGAACCAATTTATTCCCGAATTTCCCCGTGTTTTTTAAAATTTTCTCTCAAGCTCATTAAAAGTTTGCTCTCGCTTGTTGTTTTGTTCAGCATTCAACCTAATCTAACACTAATAGTGTTGTCACATCCAAAGTGCTGAAAGTTTCCAAAACAATTCAGAAACGATCCCAACTATACCAACATCATTCATTAATAAAATTACGTTTATCAATTATTCAGAATTTGTTTATTAACTAAATCAGTAAATATTTCGATATTTTACTTTTTATAACTACCGGTACACAATTTCTTCCTTTATTTCAACAATTTTTTCTCCATAGAAAAGACCTTTTCCAAGTACTTTTTCGTAATGACCTTGGCTTTCATGCTTCGTTCTCTCATGGAATACAAAGTTATCACCTTGCTGCCCTTGGTTTGATGAAAAAGGTTTACTGATAACATAGCTGGATAATTAGCACAATGTGATCCAGATGTGTCAGTGGCAGACGCTGAACAAAATTAGGTTTACACACGGACTCAAATTCAGTATGTTGTCTCCCAAAGTGTGAGTTGATTTGAGAAAATGTAACTCATAAGTTTCAGCACTTGAAAAACACTGCGAGTGCATATTTTCTCTACAAATTTAACATTATTGAAAGATTAAAGGGGTTGATGCACTATTTACAATCACAGTTTATTTTAAAGGGCTCTGAAAAACTTGAAAAAAGCTGAAAGAATTATCAAAATGCCATGAAAAATAAAGGAGATATGACATATTGAAAATCTGCAAAGAACATAAAAGGAGGCGGCCATCTTTGAACGATGACGTCATCGCGCCATTTTACCATATATGGCATATTGACAAAATGTATTTTAAAGCAAAGAAAACCACTGCAAATTGATTAAAAATAAATATACAGATGTAAAATGTATACATTTTAGTATTATTTTTCATTTGCAGTGATTTTCTTTGCTTTAAAAGACATTTTATCAATATGCCATATATGGTAAAACGGCGCGATGACGTCATCGTTCAAAGATGGCCGCCTCCATTTATGTTCTTTGCAAATTTTCAATAGGTCATATCTCCTTTATTTTTCATGGCATTTTGATAATTCTTTCAGCTTTTTTCAAGTTTTTCAGAGCCCTTTAAATAAACTGTGTTTGAAAATAGTGCATCAACCCCTTTAATGTCAAAAAAGGTTTATATTTCAAGCTTTTAATGTGGTAACTTCACATACCTAAAATTAAATGTTATTGGAATACGACAATGAAGAAATCAATTATTTGCTTTGAAAAACTTGGTATAACATCCGTAACAGATTTTATTATATAACCTATAAATAGACGCGTTTTCATTGGCTAAAAAGTAATTTTTTAGAAAAAATATCTAGCGATATTGACCTGTTTTTTTCTGATATTGACCAGTTTTATAAATAGTAACAGGGGAAGACCGGGGAATCCCACGAGCCGCCTATTAATATCATTCGCCTTTATCCGTACGCTACGGAATTTTCCGAGGCGCGTTCCGATGACCACGGAAACTTCCGAAGCTCGTTCGGATGATATTGATTAAATGCAATCAAGCGTTTGACTTCCATTGATCATTTGTGTTTCCAGACGACAATATCTGTCAAAATGGAAAGTGAACCGCCACCAACGCGCTTTGCGAACCTTTCGGAGGCAGAAATGAACATAATTATAGCGAATAAAGATGCACTGAACACAAAGAAAGCTACGAAGCAAGCAGTGAATGTGTAATATGATAAATTGAGGGTTATATAATAAAACAGTTATGGACTTTTCAGCTGTTATACATGATGTTGATATGTACCAAAAAATCATTATTGACCTCGGCTATCGCCTCGGTCAATAATGATTTTTTTGGTGCATATCACATCATGTATAACAGCTGAAAAGTCCATAATTGTATAATATTACCTGGCAAATCTGACAATTTTGTACTAATTAAAAGTTTTTACAAACATTAAAAATTGTTTTATTAAGACTCTTTTTAAAGGGACACTGTCCGTAACTTTTAGCTTATAAAACACACACTAATTATGTTCGCAAACATTACACCCTAACATTATTGAATATTTACTAATTAAAAGCAAGATTGTTTAACGGAATTCAATCGCGGTACAAAAAAAAGTAAATCCGCTTTGTGCGTTTGAACTCGCAGCCCAAACTAAAAGTACACTCACCGTAATAATTGTGTGCGTGAGCGTAAAGTGGTCGGCAACGCTCCCAACTGAGCTAAGCGGGCTATACATATTTCGCAATACATACTGTGGTGATAACATAATGCGCTAATGGAAGTCACGTGATCGCGGAAAAGGTAAATATTGTGGGTCCCACTTTATTTACATATAATAATTAAAACTTTTTTTTTCAAACTCACGAATGTATTCCTACATACTTCTTAGGGTCTATCCTCATGTTTTCATGTATACATTTCACTGAATAAAAGTCAGCCAGTTATTTGGTTATGCTCAATATCTGCTTACTTACGGACAGTGTCCCCTTAAGCTTTTATACCAGGGAGTACGTTATATAATGTACTCCCAGTTCATACTCACTCAAAAACTGGCATACGGAAATACCAGCATTAACAGTGGGTACTTTTTTATTTCGCTCAGTATATAATTATTTAAAATGTAACCTATTATGAGTTGCATGTACCAGTTTGTGTGTGTTTCTGTGTAGCAGGCATCCACTGGGAGGGGTTCAGATCCAGCAGTGTATCGCCTCCACCACCCAGGAAGCAATCTATCTCCGGGATGTCATTAAACACTGGAGCTTCTGGTACAGCATGGTAACCTGAAGACTTGCCTTTCATAAACCTACAATAAAGGAACATTATTGGCAATTTACTACATTTTTATATAGGCCAGTGACCTCAAGATATTCACAAGTACAGGACACGTTTTTATTAAGTCCCTGCAAGTACAACATTTTGAAAAAATACTCATATTTTTTAAATATATTACTTGGATTTAATATTTGAAGATAGAAAATTATTTTGGTATCAAAGTCGTTGGCTATTACATCTATACGATCTGTTTTAAAACATGTGCAACCAGTTACATGTATAAGATGAAAATTTAATTGCTGCTGTATGTCCTCGACAGCGCAGTTGGTACAGACTACAATGTCAACATGGTACGCTAGCCTAGTCACCCTGTAAGCTAAGTGACTTAGTCTCAGATGAAAAAGGATGTTTTCAACAGCAAATACTACGAACAGATTCGGTAACTCAACGGATAGGCCTTGCACCAAATTTAAAGCAACAGACCTCTGCCCTGTCTTCCCTGAATTTGGTACACATGAAAACAATCACAGCGCGCACACAGTTTCCTGCCAGTCAGTTCTGCATTTGGCAAGTATGATAGCACATACAATTAACAATACAACACAAAAGAGGGGAAAAGCATGGTCTCCTAAACTAATGTTGTCCAAAATGCTGACGAGTTTACTGAAAAAAACAAAGTTGGCAGGTCTAAAAAAATACATGAAGAATTGTTGCAAAACAAATCAGTTGGCATGTCAGATCGAGGTCCCTTGACAGATTTTTGAAAATCAAAAAAGCCTACATCTGTTCTATACTAGTAACTGCAGAAAAAAGTACAAGTAAAAAAACATGTTCAAAATCAAAGGCTTACAGAGAATCATGGACTACTAGAAGGTTTCCTCTATGAAAATTAAAAGTTGATGTTTAGTTGTACAGTGATTAATTTACCGATAATAATATACATATAAACTGTTCAGACATTGCTAAGCACACTTTTTCATCATGCAGACAAACATAAGTCATGTATAGATTGCTAAATACCTCTACTAAAATATTTTGTGAGCTTTCAATTTTTAAAATTCCCTTTCAACCTGATTATTTGTAATTCTTAATTTAACAAAAACAATTCTCTTTTAGCTTCACTGTGGATATTACAAACAAATAATCAGTAGTATATAATTTTCTTCAGTTGTAAATAACATTATAATTAGTACGGTTTATGGTTCTTATGTCAGGAGTGTAACATTTTTGTACATGTGCATGTCTGTTTCAAAATTACTCAACTTGGTATTGTGTAAGTTGATTGTCATTGATCTTAAATAGTTTTATATTTAATTATAAGGGAGTTATAGAAGCAAACAACATGTAACTTGTTTCCTTTTTATTATTAAGCATTCAAATTAATGCTGCAAATGATTCACTGCGCTACAGATGTTACTGTATCAAACATATTGAGTTATCAAAATATTGTCCAAGCTTTCTCTAAAATCAAGTAGATTGCCCTACATATTTAAATCCATTTCCAAATCAATTTTATGCTTCAACTGGTCAATAATGTTCTTTTTTTCCATTACAGTAATCTAATGTCAGGAGTGTTACTGTAACGTTATGCTTAAAATAAGGATATGCTTTTTGTATTGATTAGTACAACAAAACGAGTTATCCGATCAATCTCAAATGTTTACTTGCAATGCTGTACTTTAATACTTGTAATGAAAAACTTTATATCATTTAAAGAGATGTATTGTATTAAATTTGAAATCAAAACTTTCTCTACTAAAATTTAAAATACAATGAAGAAAAATTAGAAAAAAATGCAAACCTTTTATTTTTTCATAATATAAATAACTTTTTAAGTCTAAAAATGCATTTACAATGTATCCTTTATCATATGAGAAAGAAATTATATGGCTCGGACTCTTTTTGATAATGTTAGAAGCTGTGAAAAAAAGCACTTATTATTTGAAAAAAAATTTTTTTTAGTTCCCATAAAATGTTACGTTATGTGAAAAAACCTTAGTATTTTTGTAAACTAAAATATGTGCCGCTAATGTTGTGATGGAAAGTAAAGATTAAAAGTTATGTTTAATTTTGACCCCCATGTCATGTTTTTCCGTCATTTTTTTTAACATGCCCAATAGGGATAAATCTGGGCTTAATCTCAGTGACGTCATACATTGTGTAAACATCTCAAGACGATGTCGACATAATAAACTTGTACATATATCGTGTAAATGATAATGAACCGTTTGTCCGAAATCATTGACCGTTTCAAATTATTTTTTGAACATACTATCACTGATATTGAGCCTTATTCTCTGAACAACACCCAATTGTTTATCTTTAAAAAATTTAAATCCAAATTATGCTCCGAGAAGAGTTTGTTCCACTCCTAAAATCTCTCCATGTTGTCAGTTGATAGTAGAGTTATTTGATGAGGAGAATATGAATGCCTTCACCACACACAAGAATATCACAGAAATTTAATTAATATGCAAAATGACAATATGGCGGATATAGTAAACAAAAGTGTACTGCAAAACATAAAAGTTTTCTTGTGTCATACAATCGTTATGCAGTTTTATCATTGCACCTTGGTATAATCAGGGAGTAAGTAAACAGGGAGGAGACACGGGTTCATAAACGCTCTAGTTTATCGATTTATGTTGTCGCACTAGAACACCGCCGTTTACTATTTTATCGATACAGGTAAATCGATCGTAAGCGCGCTACATTTGAAAAGTTAAAATTTCAGCCAACATCTCAAAATACCTAGGCAGTTTTTAGTCTCTTTTTTTACGGCTTTCTATTATAATCAACATCACGAAATTACCTTCTTGACAAAGATAAATATGTCCACTATTCACTTTTTGTTATTATTAATGCCTAATATAACCCGTACTTCGTATCTCGTTTGCAATAGCTATAAACCATTATTTGGCGCCGAGTGACACCATCTTTGTTACACGGAACTGTCTGGTAAAATTTGCTTTTATACATGCATATTCACGCTCTGTATCAGAGGACACAATGTGCATAAATAATATTTAAGTTTACATTTCACACCTTTTTTTGAGTCTGTAGTGTAATAATTTATAAGAATTTGCTGCTTTTTACACACACTCCCAACAACCGTAAGTAGTCATTTTCACGAAGTAGTGAAACACACGTGCGACAACCTAAAACTGCAAAACGGTCCGTGTCTCCTCCCTGTATACTTACTCCCTGGTATAATAAACATTAATTGATCGATTTGTTATGCTTAATTATCGTAAAAAAGTCGACCCGACGTCTCAGACACTGTTGAAGGTATATGACTGTGTTTTTTTCTGTAATCCCCCCTGTTTTCACTATAGGAGTTCCTCTGACCATAAAAAGCCACACAAGAAGGGGCGTTTATGGTCAGAGAAGGCTCAGATTATATTCCCACAAAACGATCCAAACCAAATAAAAATTTATAAATCTGATCAAATGAACTGTTTATACGAATGATACACCATACAATTTACAAGTAAACCGGGCGGTCCCGTGTATCGGTCTATCCTCCGAGCACGTTAAAGAACCATAGGAATCTATTAAATTCTATTCAATAATAAAAGTAGGGCACGGTTCCCGGATTCCTATGTATCCTTCCCCTCTCTCTGGGGCAGCTCTAAATAACCTATACTGTGTTGATGAGCCATTCAACAACATCCAATACAATTCAATTTACAATTCAGCATGTTTTATGTTTATCATGTGTGTACTGAAGGCACATGGCATACAAAGTAAGATCTCCTTTTTTGACATTGGTCTACTTCAAAACACAGGAAATCTTATCTTTTAATTAGATCTATTACCTTCTGTTTTCCTGAGGTCAAGTAGACGTTTACAAAAACATTAAACACTTGCACTTTGTCAATATCGCGTGCAGAAATGAATTTCTTATTCAGCAATACCTTTCTTCCTACGATCCCTTGTCAACTTGCCGAGATATCAAAGTCAGAAGTCACCACAGTGCAATTTAAATCTATTCGTCATGTGTCTGAATATCTGGTTAACATTCAAAAATTATGTTTCTGTTATTTTTGGCAATCTGATGCAATCGAGATATTGTGATTGAACTACTGATGTCATAATGTTCTGCATTATGATGTAAGTAGTTCAATCTCAGTATCTCGATTACATCATATCGATTGCAATAGATTGTAATAGATCTAATCAAAAGATGTAATTTCCAGTGCTTCAAAATGTGGATGATGTGATATAAACATGATTGTGAGGAAGTGTCGATTCTTACGGATGGCGGGAGGTGTACAGTACTGGTTTTACCCAGAAAAAGTCGACCGCCATATATAACCTTACATGTGTTGAAAATGACGTAAAACACCATACAAATTACAAATGTTTTATTTAAAAATGGTGTCTCATCTGCTCTTGATGGATAAATCAAATGAATATTATTTTTTAACATTACATAATTATGTACTTCTCCTTCATTTTTTTATATTCATTAAGTGGTCCCACCTTAATTCCATTAAGCAATGGGAAAGCTTCTATGAGCAGGATTTTATAACAGATATTTTGACAATAAAACATTTTTTACTGAAAAAATGCGATAACCTGTTTAAAATTACCTGTTAAATGTTTAAATTTTACAATATGTATGCAAATCTTTTAAGCCGAAATTAAGGACAACCCGTTTTTGCTTCTTGGAGAAGGGGTTGGATGGGATATGAAAGTTAATACTCGGACCACTTAATGTCTTTTTGTACATTCAAATTTTTCATTGAACAGGCCTGGGTCTACAATACGTTTAAGGACCAATAGTCCTCAAACAGCAATACTGACATCCAGAAATGCATGAATATAAATAAGAATCTTACATAGAATTATTTTTGTGTGTGCATGATGGCTCCTCTGAGAAAATACGACTAAAATCGACAAGTCCTGTCATGGTTTCTTTAATTATTTTAATCACACGGAGAATTATCTCAACTCCATCTTCTGCAGCATCAAGGATGTTGAAAATTTACAGACTGATACTGAAAAATAAAAGATTTAAGGTGTCAAATCATTATAATAGAGCGACTGCGAGTATTATCGATATGCATGTATTATCGACAGTTATTTTTATTTAATATAATATGTACATGTAATATACAGTGCTGTTTGTTGTTGTTGATGCCACTTATGTCACAACTTAAAACGGTGGTCTGTGAAAATTTAGCTATAGCGTGATAATTTTCCGTACTTATGACATGAAATATATTTAAGAGGGTGTCGATAATTGCGACACCAATTTGTAGAATGAGATAATTATCGACACTTGACTAACTAGATATGGTTTCTTTTTGTTTGTTTGGCTTTGTAGATCTATATCAATTATTATTCACATATGACTGATTTTCAGAACTATTTTTAATACAACCACTTTCTTATGGTTTTAGGAATAATGAGTTTGTGCGTCAGCCTGAGAAAAAGGGAACTAACTGGATTTTCGTAATATACAGACTTTCAAAAGTTGATGATACTGATCGAAAATTTAACTGAACTTTTATATCTGTTTGACCATCCAAAGCTTGTTCTGCTGTTCTTGACATGATTAAGTTAAGCCCCAGTGCTCTTGCCATTGTGTACATTTATCATTGAGAATGAAACCAAAGACGAATTGAATTGAGTTTTTACTTTGTATAAATTTGTATCCTCACAGGCTTTATAGCCTATTGGAAATTTGAAAAAAAGTATCAATCTATCTATATGTTGCGAATCTGAACTCTTTTACTACAATATCAACGCCTTAACTGGCCAGGAAAAACATCAACCTATTTAACAGACGCGTGTGTATTATGTAATAAACACTACATACATGTACAAGGGTTAAATCAGGCATAACAACTTGATCCTGAGATTGACAAAGTTTTTAACTCAAACGGACGTTTTGCAGCCATTTTGACAAGAGTTTCATCTTTTGTTAATATGTATACTGCTCCCTCGATAATCCTATTGTTTACCAAATTATCTATGACTATCAAGTTCCTTCTAAAAATAATTTCATAATTACTTTCCAATCTTTAATCAACACTCACCGAAATTGTTTTCATATTGATCAATATTGGATCGACTACGTCAATTAAATCACCGCTATATACCGGTACCATTTTATGCGGTCACTTATTCAATCAATCAATCAATCAATTATTGCCAGTCATCCTAAAATTGTGAAATTTGACGACTGTTTATTCCAATTATGCCGTGTAGGGTGCCAGTGTAATTACCTGACAGGCTGGGTATCGGTTTGTCCCACTTTGACTGGCACATTATGCAACATCGAGGGGGAACCAGTCTAGTTTATATGAACCGCAAAGAAAAAACCTACCGGAAAAGATCGAGAAAAAATAAATCGGCGCCATGAAACAACAACAAAAAATGTTTGAGTCGCGGCCATTTGTACGAGTCGGTCGTGCACTGCAAACCAACAATTTTTTAAGGATGGCCTTACTCGTCCTTATAGGATGTTTACTCATCCTGCTCATATTGTAAAAGTTCATAAGTCAAAGTAGTCAGATACCATCATTTAACACTATTATATATAAATAAAACAAAGGGAAACATCATAATGTGTTTGTTTTTTCTTTATATAAATCAATGAAAATTATGAAACTTTGACCAGTATTTTAGATATTCATAGTCTATAGTTCACTACAATCTGCTCATGGCCATTACAGTTACTCTGGCATGGTATATATTTTTCCCCTTCTCCTGTGAAAAATTCCCCTTAAAAAAAATAAATATATTTATTGCAAAATGTTAAACTCCAATACAGGAAAACAGCATACTTTTTGCAATTCCCCTTCCTGAAACCCTGGTCCCAGTCACCTAAAAGGTGACTAGTACCCTTAAAGATTTCCCCCGTGAAAGGGTTATTTGTATAACCTTCAAATACCGTAACGTTCGGCGCTCTGTGAAATTAGAACGGGAGCTGCCTTTTAGAATGTCTCCAAACGGAAATGCATCAATTTCCCAATATCCGGTTGACTTAAATTGCATTTTAACGCTGAATAAACAGAGTTGCGAGCCGCGACTATTTACTGCATTTAATCGCTTAATAAACTATGTAAGAACTATTTTCTTCGTTGTTTTTTTCTACTGAAAGGTTACTCGTCCTCTCGGACGACCGTTTCATGGGTTTCACTCGGCCGGATTCGGAATTTCAATCGTCAATACGAGCGGACGATTGTCATTTTCGTGCCCTGTGACTATTTTATAGATTTTTATGGATATTACTACCGGCAAATCAACAAGCCATCAGGCTTGTATTCTTGAATATTAGAAAAGCCCGGCAGGCATTTTACCAGTCTCGGGCTTGTGCTAATTTCGACCACTGTGATACTGACAAGAGTTCAAGTGAATAATACGGTGTTAAAATATAATGATACCATAGCCTGTGTTTCTGAAATAACCAATGAAAATATGTTTTTTCTGAATATTGACAGAGATGTTGAGCTGTGCATCGCTTCTCAAGATTTGAAACCAGTTTATATGCTAAAGTGTCGATAATACCCACAGGTGCTCTACCTCACTCCCATTATTTTGGAAAGTCAGATGGTCAATGACAAGGGATTTTTGCCAGTTCTTACTTCTCCTGCATTTTTTTAATATTTCTTTCTGTACATTCAAAGTTTTCATTGAACAGACGTGGGTCCACACTGCCCTGTATGTATGTAATTACGCGCTTGTCATCTAGACTTTATCGTCATCATACTCATGGAACAATTGAAACAGATAAACCACGAAAACACATGTCAATACATATTATCCAATATCCAGCCTTGATACTTCCGTGAGGTCTATAGTTTTTGAGTGCATAGCAACCTGACAGTGTTCTCACCTTAAATTCATATTGTTGGCTATTATTGTTTATCTGAATTTGAGATAATTTACTCCTTTTCCGGTCCCAACTATCGTCTGCAGTCATTTGAGGGGAAGTAACTCCATCAGTCACGAAGCGAATTCAATTCAATTCAATTCGTTTAGTGGAATAAAATCCAACATCACCAAACAAAGACAATACAGTACAATTTACAGAATATATGATATACATATATTAATAATAATTAATCCATTAAGAGAATAGATCTACTACCGGTAAAAATACTGCTACAGGCCTACATGTAAGCCTTTTTTTTAAACATTCACTTTTTGCAATGCTAATGGCGGTTCTACGTAGTTCAAGGGAGACAACTAGTATAGTTAACTGTAGCATGTATTGCTCATAATTATGCCCCTTATTCCATTCGGTACATAACTGGCCATGTGCAGTGCAGCAGCAGCTAAAGCTTTTCACGCGCACACACCGCATAACTCACTTTTGAGTTTCAAGTGTTTTAACACGAAGTAGTCCCAATTTGCACTCACGTGCAGTTTCCAATCGGAACTGCCTCAACCATTTTTTTTTTTTTTTTTTTTTCCAAAAAATAATCTCGGAAAGAAATAGACTCCATCTTGCGTACTACTTCTCGGTCACGTGGGTTCAGTCACGTGGAATAAACAATGGCGGCGCCCATAGAAACGTCATGCTGCTCGTTTTGTAGTGTAAAAAAACGTGATTTATATCGGATACACAGTTCAAAACGTGCTTCAGAGTCAGAAATATTACGAAACTCAATTGGATTACATTACTGTTCAGGATGAAAGAATCTGCTTCACATGTAAACAAGTTTTACGAACTTGAATAAGTTTCCAGCTTTTTCCAGTGCTTCTCCGAAAACACCACCACTAAGCCAGAAGTGTCATCGATCAAATAGTCATTTCTATGGAAAAGGTGAGTTTTTATGGAAACATTTTTCTTTACATTTCGAACCCCGATTCTTTGGATCATGTATCAGTTTTTTATGATGTTTGATGAAACAGACCTGGCACTATTAATATGTCCCAACACATGCATAAGAAACCTCTTTCTTATATATCTGACAATACATCATCGTAATATGACTGGAAAGTTAAAATGAATAGTTAGGACACTTAGTTAGGCTGATGAGGTCATTGTCGTATCGGGTACTACAGAAAGGTACCCGGACTAACAAGATATCATTGGAGGAATTGAAAAATTTAGAACTTGATGAAACAACTACTTGAACAATATTGTTTATTATTAACTATTGTGCTAATGCCTATTGTTCTTAAAAACATATTTAGGCTGCCATCGTCAGTAATAAACTACAGAACGTATTGTCGTAAAACCGGAAATTGTAAATCATCAAACCCCGCTCATAAACAAATATGCAGCTTGTCATTCAATAAGAGTTGGTCAAATATTTAGACCAACTGCATTCCTTTAAGACAGAGGCAACTGCGATCGGCTTTTAAAAAGTAAATCGATTAAACATTGTAAACAATGAAAGTCTCGTTTTCTCTGAAGTAACAGAACGCAACATAGTATTTTGTCTAGGGTAAATTTATGTGTATTTGGGGGCCTTTCTGGATTTTAATAATTTTCGGGTAATAATAATAATTTAAAATTTTCGGGTACGTCAAAAAGTTGCCTTAGTACAAAAATGGCATAGTCTATGCGAACGATATATATATGAATTGAATTGGTGTTTTAAGGCGCACCAACAATGAACAGGTTATATGGCGCCTAAAAGGCATGAACATGTCAGGCTCATCTTCCATGTACATCGAGATAAAAAATGGAAAATGGGCCTAGAACCTTCTCACCCTGAACTGCAGAGTTGCTGCAATTCTATCGTAGAAACTCCATTTTGCTGGAGCCACGTTATTGTTTTTCTGCCACTGCTCTTTTGATGCGAGCGAGATAGCACCTGAAACAATGCAGGGATCATGATGAAGACCTTTAATGAACATGAACAAAAAATGATAAAATGAATATGAATTTGGGGGGATTCTACCCCTCTGCCTATCTATATAAAAAAAATATCTAAAAAAACCCACTTTTTCCTACCTACCTACCCTAACTTTTTGACAGGGTGAAACCAGAAACACACATTTTTTTTTTTAGGCGTAACACATTATGATATCATCAATATAAAATGAAATCGTGCTGATTAAATAGATATATAACACTAAATAGACAAATAAAGCAAGGACTTAAGCATACAATAACACAATTTTATTGTTGTTTATGCCAACCAATATCGTCATTTAACAATAAATGGGTTCAAAACAGACTTGAAAAATATGTTTGTTGACTAGCTGTAATATGTTTGTTGACTAGCTGTAAGAGTTAAGACTATGTTCAAAAAATACCAATGACAGATGCTCCTCTGTGTAGCATAAGATTCTTACTATTGCTACTGTTTCAACCAATGGCAGCCTAAAATCTATACAACTGAAACATACATTAATTGTCTGAAGAGTAAATAAGGCTTGTTTCATTTACTCTATAATGAATTATAATGAGTATCCAAATCCTTTGAAATAAGACGCAGTTTTAACATTTTGAGAAATCGGAAGAATTCAGGACTTGTGTCCATTTTTTGAGACTAGTGACAATTTTTTTGGGACTAGTCACTTTTGACAGGGTGAGTAGTTCCGAACTAATGGCTAAAAAAAATATTTGTACAGCCCTGCTGAGGCCGCGATGACTCTGGGTACGAGTTGGTTTAGGGCTGAGTTGACCTGGATTCATCCTTAACTTTCCTTCATTTCCCGTAATTCTGTCGCATCACATAACACATTTCCAATTATAATACTTCCATTTCTCAAACAGTTTCAGATGGATTGTTCCAAATTTTCAAATACTCGTAACAGTTGATTAAAATAACAAGAGAAAGTGAAAACTCAAGATTTTATTTAATGATATGGAAGCAGGTTTAAAGTTTAATAAAATAATACTGGATCAGCTGTACTGGATTAATAAATTGTGATGCTAATTGTATAAATGCTTGACAACAGTTTCAAGATTGCCACGTGTCCCTTTAAAAACTCAGAATTATTTTTTCTTGTCTCCAAAAGTAAAAAAATAAATAAACCAAATACAATAAATCTTCAATGCTTTGTATAAAGTTTTTATAAAAAATAATAATTTTACAACTTCTGAAGGCTCATCCCCACCACCTCCCCCCACCCCCCACCCCCCACCCCCCTCCCCCCCCACCCCCCACCCTTTGTATTTTGCATAGTGATTGGGCGCTACTATTAGGGAAATGTGGTAGATATATGTTCCAGTTTATTTGAAGTTAAGTGTGTTTAATCTAAAAAAAAAAATTGCTAGTTTTTTTGCATACATGCACATGACTATATACTTGGTTTGTGCTGTTAGGGACACATCTCTGTAGTGCAAGTAAGCATGCTTTTCTTTAGAGAAAAGAGGTCCAGGTTTGAATCCTGGCAGGGATCCTAGCACACTCACTGAGCTGTACAACTACATTTTTTTCTTTTTGTGTATAAATGAAATAATTTAACACCAGCAACAATGTTGTTTGGCTCATAGGAGAACAAACATTTCTAAAATAGCTGAAACTTTAATATGTCTCAATTTTGTCTGGCTTTTTTTGACGAAAAAAGAAAAATAGCTGTTGTAGAGGCAACAGTGACGGCAGTGCCAAGATTCACTTTCCCACAATTTTTTTACCTTGAAGTAGCTATCCTGCCAACAGCAGCTAAAATTAAGAACTGATGTGCACCTTTTCTAAACATACGGACGACGATATATATATATATATTTAATCAGGCCTTTTTCTACTATTCTCACGGGTGCGACTATCGGACCCGTTCCCAGTGCCAAATATAGTTGTTTTTTCCCAATTCTGAAATAAAATTTCCCATTTTTTTTTTTTTTTTTTTTTACAAAGTCAGGTCAAATATACAAATGTTTACAAGGAAATACTATAAAAATAACAATATTTAAATCATGTATCATGTTTTGAAACCAGGCAATTAAAACAACCTGATATTTATGTACAACTAACTTATGAAAATTCCCAATTTGAGGCATAAAGCGATTAAATTTTTTCCCAATTGGGCAAAATTTACGGCGTAAATTTTCCCAATTTGTCCAGGGTCTTTTTTCCAAAATGGGCAGAAAAAGGCCTGAATTATATAACCTACATATTTTGAGAACACAAACTCTATAGACACAATATAAACGGCTTAAACCAGCCAGGCCAAACCCCGAAACTGGTGCGTTGAATTAAGACTTAGAGTTACCAACTAATAATTCCATTTTACCTGTTTGGCGCCATATAACCTTTCTTGTGTTGGTGCGCCGTAAAACACCAATTCAGTTCATTTTATGCATATTTAATCACAAGTAGTTTAAAAAGACGTCAATAAATCTACTGGCACATATACATTATTATATGACCTAAACACCTGGATAGAATTTTGATAAGCATTTGCTTAATGTAATTTGGCGGGTTAGTTTCTTTAAAGCTTTGCGCTTTCTCGTGAGCTGTATGCACTAGACTTTTCAAACCCTTTAGGAAGATAACTTTTGTTTATGTTATGTCATTTTCTTACCAACTACATGCATGTATGTAAGTTAGATATTTCAGGCTTAGTTTACTGAGTATAGTTTAATCTTTGTAAGATTATAGTTATATCTTGAGTAGTGTCACACATGGTTTCGTCTATGATGATCGTGACTTACTTTTTTGGGTGATGCAACAAAAACATGGTTTTTCGTCGGCTTTTCGAAGAAAAATGCGATACATAGGGATCACTTTGTCGTCAGTCCATCACAAAAACTTAACGTTGGCTATAACTTTCTCATTCTTATATTTCACTGAAGGTCATTATATAGGTTAACAACTCAATGTTTTCTTCACGGAAATTGAAATTGGTTATAACTTTTCTCATTTCTTGATATTATAGTTAGTTTTACGGGAGATTTTGGGGAAAAATAAAAATGGGTAAAACGAGGAGTTAATAAAAAAAAATAATAGAAAATTTCAGATTTTTTTTTCCTTCATAAAAAAAGTTTTCTCGTAACATTAATATTAAATGTATTGCTTCATTTTTTATGTTGATTTTTTTCCATGTTGTTTTGCATATAAATGTAACCAACATCCACTTTATGTTAAAACTGCCTACATGTTATCTCAAATTCACAAACCGTTCTTAAAAATACCTTCCACTCTTGAGAATTGGTTTGTTGACTGTCAAATTAATATATTTTTGAGTATGTATTTTACAGAAATTATCACAAATTTGCTATTAAACACACTTCATATCGAAACAAAATGTAATATATAAACTTGAAATTATTGAATGTTTATCTTTCATAGTTGCAGGAATAATAGACATATTTTTCCCTGACATAGGTCAAGACTAAGAATAGTATCTATGCCTAGTAAAGCGAAATAGGTATTGTGGTGTTCAATGGTATGCATTAAATTGTGTTTGTAAACATGTCTATTAAAGAGACGAAATTAATACTTCGATTTCCGACCTTGCAAAGTAAATACTAAGTCGTAATCCAAATTTTCAAAAAAAAAAGTTTGCGATTATACGTTATTGTGAAAATAAGTTTTAGGATAGGCACAACTTTTTTATTAAAAAAAAATGTAGCAGATCGAACAAGAGGAAAAAAATAATATAAAATTCACAATTTCGACTTTTATTTTTATTTCAGTTTTGCAAAATTTAGGGTAGGCTCTCCGGTAAAAATAAATATAAAAAAAACTCTGGCCTCATCATGACAACATCGACAATACATTTATAAAATATAAACGTCATTGTATGGGTTAGATATTAAATTGAGAATTCTCTTCATGAAAACTTACGATAGAATTTGCAGCAACTCTGCAGTTCAGGGTGAGAAGGTTCTAGGCACATTTTCCATATTTTATCTCGATGTACATGGAAGATGAGCCTGGCATGTTCATGCCTGTTAGGCGCCATATAACCTGTAATGTGTAGGTGCGCCTTAAAACCCCAATTCAATTACTCAGGCCAGTTTGTCATATATATCATATATATATTGTTAACATGATGAGGCCTTCATTTTTCATCTTTACCGAACTTGCTCTGATTGATGAGTTCAATAAAAAAAATGATAATTTTGAAAACCAGCTAAATTGGATTATTAATACCAGAGTTATTTCCCTTGATTTAAGAAAAAACATGCTTTTATTTTGCATTGTTCAATTTGTAACTACATGT